>CM025248.1:10573306-10585552 GCA_013677275.1 Gossypium schwendimanii
TTTTTGTCTACCAAATTAACCAATGGTCTAATTACCATATAAGGACCTCCAATTTAAAATTTCATAACAATTTGGACACCACTAACATGTAGAACTTAACTTTTCAATTTTTACAATTTAGTCCTTTTGACTAAATTGATTGCCCAAACGTCAAAATTTTCAAATGAAATTTTAACGAAATCATTTCTTGAAATTGTAGACCATAAAAATATAATAAAATAAATTTTTTCCTCATCAAATTTGTGGTCTTGAAACTACTGTTCTGACTAGACCCAAAATCAGGATGTTACACAGAAAAGGAGTCAAAAATCAAGTAGTTGATCATCTGTCGAGGTTGGAATAAAACCAAATGAGGTAACTCATTCACTTGTTCCAATTAATGAAAATTTCCCAGATGATTATATTTTTTAGGTGAGTCAAATCCATGAAACTCCTTGGTTTGCCAATTTTGCAAATTATTTAGCATGTGTAATAATTTCTCTTGGAATGACATACCAACAAAGGAAGAAATTCCTTCATGATAGTAGGTATTATTTCTGGGAGGAATCATTTTTGCTTAAGTAATGTATTGATGATATAATTAGGAAATGTGTAGATGGAAACAAGATTGAGGAGATCCTAGACGATTACCATTCATCTCTAAGTGGGGAACATTTTGGTGGTTCTCGCACTGCAGTAAAGATCTTACAAGCTAGATTTTTTTTTCCAACATTGCTTAAGAATGCATACGCATATGTGAAAAATTACCATCAATACCAGAGGACTAGAAACATATCAATGAGGAATGAGATGCCCTTCACAAACATCTTAGAGGTAGAATTATTTGATGTTTGGGGCATTGATTTTCTATATCTGTTTCCTTCTTCTTATGGTAATAGGTACATCCTAGTGGTTGTTGATTATGTATCCAAATGGGTGGAAGCTGAGGCATACCCAACGAATAATGTTAAGGTTGCCATGCAATTCCTACATAAGCATGTATTTACAAGGTTTGGGACTACTATAGCTATAATTAACGATGAAGGATCTCACTTTGTAAATAAATTTCTTAAGTGGTTGCTTGACAAGTATGATGTGAAGCATAAAGTAGCAACTTCCTATCATCAACAAATGAACGGGCAAGTTGATATTGCGAACCGTGAGATCAAAAAAATCCTTGAGAAGGTGGTACCACCTAACAGAAGAGATTGGTCCCGAAGGCTCGATGATGCTCTATGGGCATATTGAA
Source organism: Gossypium schwendimanii (assembly GCA_013677275.1). Classification (NCBI taxonomy): domain Eukaryota; kingdom Viridiplantae; phylum Streptophyta; class Magnoliopsida; order Malvales; family Malvaceae; genus Gossypium; species Gossypium schwendimanii. Next base: position 10,574,535 of record CM025248.1, read on the forward strand.
TAGCTTTGAAGACTCCTTATCGGTTAGTCTTTGGAAAGGCATGTCATTTGCCGCTTGAGTTGGAAACTAAAGCTCACTAGGCCTTAAAATAATCAAATCTGGATCTAAAGCAAGTTAGTGAGAGAAGAATGTTATTGTTGGGGATCGACCCGATTAAGCAACGAACAAGTAAAAATAAAGGAAGAAATTGAGAAATTGAACACATAAAATTAACGTGGAAAAACCTTTCCAAAAGCATAAAACACCACAGGCAAAGATAATTGTACTATAATGACAAAAGAACGAAGAGTACAGAAGATGGAGATAAAACGAAACCCCGAAACCTGAAAACAAAGAACCTTCAAAACGTAAACACAAAATTCTCCAAAAGTGTTATAAGTTATAATATAATCTTTTAATGGATGTTTTTTCTAAGGTTGTAAAAGAGCCTATTTATAGGCTAAATTTGTAGGTTAAATAAATTATGCTAATAAATACTAAATATATTATACTAATACATACTAATAATACTAAATTTATAAGCTAACTTGACTTGCAAGTAATCTCTTTTTCTATTTAGCAGGAATTTGGGTCATACAACTTTAACAATCTCCACCTTAACATGAATTCTAACAACGCCATCTTTTCCAAAGCCCGCCATGTGCCTATCTTGAACTATGCAGGGAATTAACTAAGTTGAATCTGTGCTTAGAACCTAGAAGACTTCTAGCCTTTGACTTGTACATTGCTAAATCAAAACTAACCCAATCTAATTTTCAAAAACACAATGCCTTAACTTTTTAAAACCTACATCCAAAAGAGAACCTTTCTTCAATGAAATAGTCATACCTTTTTTCCCTTCTATGACCAAGTTGCCTTCACTCCAAACAAGTTCACTTTGACTTCGTAATGAATAAGGGATGTTCAGTTTCACTAGTCACTTTAGAACCTTCCAGAATATAAAGACTGCTAGTCTTTTTACCTTTTAACAAAACGAGAGCCCTACAAGACACTTTAATGTCGCTTGAATCAATGTTGATTCTACAACATTTTGAGTTTAAACTACTCAAAGAGATGATATTCTTTCGTAAATTAGATACATGATATCTGACAATGTCCTAATCGTCCTATTGTGCATCCTATTTTAATAGTGCTAATATCGATTACCTTACTGGATGAATCATTTCTCATACACACAACTCTACATTCAACCGAACTATATGTGGATAACTATCTTCTATTGGGACACATGTGGAAAGAACATCCAAAATCTAGGATCCACTTGGACATAAGCTCAGAGCTATCACTCATTGACACTAATAAGAAATTATTACCGCTTTCATCGGCCAAATTAGCACCACCTACATCTTCCTCGTTACTCTCAGCAGCCCTTTTATTTCGTAGTTTATAACAATCTACTTTGACATGACCTAACTTCTTATAATAGTAGCACCTTTTGTCTCGCTTCTTTGATGCTACCAAAACAGAAGCTTGCCTATCTGGCTTTGTAACAACCCATTTCTCTGAAGTGTCAAAATAGTGGTTTCGGGACAATAAATCTAACATGTGAGTTTGTAAATATTATTATTTAATATTTATTATTAATATATGGTGTAGTCTAAAAAATTTATTTAATGATTTTTGTTAAATGAGATAACAATTAGGTTCAAGTGGTAAGACCCTAAAGTTAAGTGGTTTTAGAAAATGAGGTATCGGGACCTCATTTTTATACAATGAGTCGTAAGTATTTTATTAAATATTTATGGAGTTTTATTAAGGTTGTATTAAAGTTTCGTTAAGAAATTTTAATGTTTAAACAGTCAATTAAGTAAAAAGGACTAAATCATAATAGTTGAAAAAGTCAATCGATATTAGTTTAAAGGTATCAATTTATTAAATAAACATAATTGGATGACATTAATGGATAAATTACCCATTCTAAAGATGGTGGTATGGTTTTAGCTTTAATTTCTTTTAGTTTTATATGTTATTTTATTATTAAAATAAAGAAAAAGGTTAAAAATATGAAATCAAAGTTATCTTCCTAATCTATTTTCTTTTACATTGACTGAAAACCATTTTTAAGGACCTTGAAGGTTCAACCAAGCTTCAATGTATGCATGTAAGTCCGTTTTGAACCCGTTTCTTGTAATTTTTATGTTTTTGAGATCGTTGCAACTAGGTCCAGCTAGTCCGTACCTTTATTTTTGAAACTGTTAAAGATTTTGAATGTTGTCATTGATGAATCTTTTTGATCTTAGATGTTAAGTGATGAATTTGAAGTATCAGTTGTTATTTATAAGTATTTTGTTAAGTAATTTTTAATGATTTAAATGTTTAGGGATTAAATCGCTAAAGTAATAATAATTCAAGTATTTGATGTGAATTTATTACAAATTTGGGTTGTAATGGAAGCTATTAACATTCGGATGGTATGCGTTTTCAATAAAATGGGTTTATTTGCATGATTAGGACATAGGGACTAAATTGAATAAAAATGAAAAGTTGAGGGTAATTTTGTAAAAATGTCAAAAAGGAATAAATTACATAAAATGAATTAATTTTACTGTCTGAATTAATGAATTGAATGAAATTATTAATTTAGATCAAGAATGAGTAGAAAATCGAGAAGAAGAAGAAAATTACCAAATAGCCCCTATACTTAGTCATTGCTACAATTTAGCCAAGTAAGTTTGTGTGAGCGTTTACTGTGTTATTTTTATTTAAGTTTAATGTCATGCTAAGTTACCTTTAATGAAAATGGATCGATATATATAAAAATGTATCAATGTTACTACGAATTGATGGTTATTGAATCATGGTTGAACCTTAGGAATTCTTAGGATACAAATGACATGTCATTAGGGATATCATGTTTCGAGTGCTGGTCTTGAATGTCCTACCAATGGCTGAGGTCCTGCATTTATTATGGATACTCTACAGGTCGTGTGAGTAGCATCCTATAGCTTACCTTCTGACCCACAGCTCATGTGAGTAGCATCGTGTAGCTTATATTCTAACCCACAGCTCGTGTGAGTAGGACCATTTCACAGCTCGTGTGAGAATTCATGTAAAGGAAAGCTTACAGTTATATATTTAAGCACACGTCGTATGAGTTTTCCTGAGTATCCGATGATATTCTAAATGGTTCAACGAGAAATGAAAAGGATTGAAAAGGTAAGTTTTCATAAGGTAAAATGCATATGTTCATAGACAGTTTAAATGATACAATTGATATATGTTCACATGGAAATGAATTATCATATGTTGAATTCAAATGAATTATGTATAAATATACTAACTTGTATTGATTATGCTTAGGCTTGTGCCAAGCTTGAAGTTGGATTACATTATGCTTATACTTAATGTTATTTAATTGAAATGGTAAGTATTCAAATAGAATGTATTATGAACTTATAAAAAGGAATGGTGATCCAAATGATGTGGAAGCATGTATAAATTACTTGTTATGCATGAATTCATGTGAACCATGTTTAAATTTACTAACTTGTGAGTTGATGGTGTTGTTTAGGCTTATGCTAAGCATTTGGAATGGAATGGTAAGTAAGTAAATGGAATGGTTCATGAACTTAAGAAAAGGTTGATAATTATGTATTATGTCTTATAAAATCCTATTAAGATATGAATGAAAAATATATGTGATGTTGATGGGCTTATTCATTTGTGAGTTGAAGGTTATATAGTTTACAAATCTTATGGTGTTGGTATAGGTTTATAATTATTCTATAAAGTTCATCATTGAAATGGAATATTATGTTTAAAGTTTATACAAGCTTACTAAGGATTCATTTCTTACGTAGTTATTTTCCTTTACTTTATAGTTTATCGGAAGCTCGATTGATTGAAAGCTCGTCAGAGATCTATCACACTATCCAGTGGACAAGTCGATAGTTTTTGAGTAATTTGACTAAGGTTTATAATGGCATGTATATGATGATTGTAATGGTATTATAGTACATGTGTTAATGATGTTTTGGTATGTGTAAACTATGTTGGTACATTTGATGCCTTGTTAGTTTGTGTCATTGTGACTTTATCATTTTGTATGTATTGAATGACTCAAATGGCATGTTTTGTAATAAAATAGTAATGGTTATATTTGTGGTCTGATCTGGTAGAAGTTGAATTAGGTTTGATAATGGAAATGTGATCAAATAAATGTATGTTTAGGTAAGTTTAAATGTTTGCATTTTAGATGCCTTGATTGGCATACTGGTTGAATGATTTGGGACCATTAAATTGGTCATTATATGTATGTTTTGGTAAGGTTTTGATGCTTTGATAATGTGCACTAAAGGTCTTTAGGTGGATGCATAAGTTGATGCTAGAAATGGTTTGATTTTGGGCAAATTCATGTCCATACGGCCTGAGACACAGACGTGTGACTCAGTCGTGTGTGATACACGATTTGGCGACACAGTTGTTTGTCCCTTGTAGGTTCTGTTGCATGCAAGTCAGGCAGTTACACGGCCTAACACATAGCCTGGCACACGAGCTTGTGGGGCTATTTTGAGAGTTACACGGGCGTGTGACTTGGCTGTGTGACATTGCTCAGAGAGTTACACGGGTAAGGACACAGGCTGGGACATGGCCTTGTGTCCCTATTTCGATTGTTACACGGCCTGAGACACGAGTGTGTGTCTCAATCGTGTCAGGCACACAGCCGTGTGACCCTTATAGTCAAAATTTTCTAACTTTTTCTTGAACATTCCAAATGTTTCCAATTTAGTCCCGAATTGTTTCTAATTTATTTATAGGGCCTCAAGGGCTCAATTTAAGGACGATATGTATGTGAATGAATGATTGATATTATGATTTCTTTGATGTATGAAATGTATGTTTTTAGGTTTCATTTTTACGATAATGCTTCGTAAACCTAAGCCGGAGATGAATATGAGTTAGCGGTGTTACAGCCTTGCTATCCAAACCAACCTCATTGTCGAGTTTGTCTTTACTCCAAAAAATGACCTTTTACATCCTCAAACCAGAGTTTGTCCCTACCATAAATCAAGGTCTCTTTAAAAAACTTGTATGAAGATGGTAAAGGGTACAATAATATCATAGTTTGATCTTCAACGTCAATCTTAACCTCAAAATTCTTTAAATCATTCAAAAGAGAAATATATTGACTAATGTGATCAATAAGAAGCTCACCTTCGTTCATGCGAAACGTAAATAGAAGTTGTTTCAACACTAAACGGTTGGCCATAGACTTAGCCGCATAAAGAGTTTTTAACCTTTTCTATAAGGCAGATGAGGTTTTCTTCATCAATACCTCATGCAATACCCTATTCGCGAGGCACAACTAGATTGCTGATAGGGCCTTTTCATCAAGCTCTTCCCATTCTGTCTGATCTAGATTTTTAGGCTTTTTCTTAACGTTTTTCAGGCTGGTTTGAACTAAAATTACCATCATTCGAACTTGCCATAGATTGAAATTTGTGACACCATCGAACTTTTCAATGTCAAACCTTACTGCAGCCATTTCTAAACGGACTGATCTACAAAAATTGAATCTTACTCTGATGCCACTTGCAAATTTCTAAACACATAAATTTAACGTGAAAAAACCTCTCTAAAAAGGATAAAAAACCAGATGCAAAGATAATTTTACTATAATGACAAAAGAACGAAGAGCACAAAAGATGGAGATAAAACTAAATCCCGAAACCTAAAAATAAAGAACCCTCAAAATGTAAACACAAAATCTCAAAAAGTGTTATGAGTTCTAATATTTTAATGGGTGTTTTTTCAAAGGTTGTAAAAGATTCTATTTATAGGCTAAATTCGTAGGTTAAATAAATTATACTAATGAATGCTAAATATATTATTCTAATAAATACTAAATCTTTTAGAAAGAAAATATATTTTGTTTAACTTGACTTGCAAGCAATCTCTTATTTTATTTAATAGGAATTTAGGTCACACAACTCTAAAAGTTACAACTTAATGAGTTGCAGGAGTTAAGGTTGCTTTCATATGAGAATGCCAAGATATAGAAAGAAAAGACTAAGAGATGGCATGAAAAATGTATACAACCTCGAGAATCCAGAGAAGGTCAAAGAGCCTTGTTGTTCAATTCAAGGCTAAAGTTATTCCCCAAGAAGCTCAAATCCCGGTGACCTGGACCTTACACCATTAACAAAGTCTATCTGTATGGAGTGGTGAAATTACAAAATAAAAAGGGAGAACATTTAAAGTTAATGGTCAACGTCTCAAGCACTATTGGGATAGTGAAGTTGACCGAATTGAAAATTCGTTCAATTTAATAGACCCTTGATTTTTATGTAATTAATTTGAATAAATGTCATATTTAGAAATTATTTTTCTTGAATTAATACATTAAATTAATTATGTTTGAGAAGATTGGAACTAAAGCTAGACCATTTGTGACCCCTCCAACCTTTCTTGAGAACTTAATTTGATGTAATTTTTCAAGAACAAATTTTCTAAATAACCTAAAAGGAATTTTTAATTTTAATTTTAATTTTATTGTTTTATTTTTAATAAGAGGGTCAAGATTGGCCCAAGTTCTAATTTGTTTCTTTATTTAGTTTTATTTTAGTACAGGTGATAAAAACTTTGCAGTTTGGGCTCGAGGCCTAGAATAGTGAAAAGGAGGAAAAGACCTCAATACATGCTGTCCATAAAACCCCCAAAAACCCTAAAATTACTGCCACATCTCCTTTCCCTTCCCTCTATGCCTTGTCGCCCAATCACCTACTTTAACTATTTTTTGCTAAAAAATTGCCTTAGTTTACTATTGATAAACCCTTATTACAATCATATTTTCCACACCCAAAAACAAATAGCCTTAAACCCTAACCTCAATATTTTCTTCTCCTTGTTGTTGACCTCTAAGCTCTAAGATTTTCTCTTATTTTTTTCTTTTATTTCTTGTCGTACACACAAAAACTTTTATCGTCGTATCGCCACCTCTAATGCATATTTCCATTGCAAGTTACCCTCATACCTAGCCAAACTTTTCCATAGCCTTAACATCCTTCAACGCTGCAAAGAATTAACACCTCAAAGAGCCAAAATTTTCTTTTCTTTCGGGAAAATTGGTAATGTTTGGAAGAGAACTAGATCCTCAAAGACTTCTACTAAAAATCCAATTATGATTCAAGATGAAGAAGCAATAGAAAGATTTGATTCCATCTTCAAAAATCAACCCATGATGCCAGAAAAAGGTTTCAAATTGGAGAGTAATGACAAGATGATTGTGCCTTTGTGAATTCAAAAAACAATTGAGGGCTTAAATTGGACTCAATTTTGCAACACAAGATCACTTCCTAGAGAGGAATTAATACGAGAATTTTATGCCAATTTAACCACAGCAGATGGTTCTGAAGTTTTTGTTCATAAAAGGAAGATACCCCTTACTTCTAAGCTCATTAATGATTTGTTTAACTTACCTAAAGTTGAAGAAGATGAATAATCTACAATGATGAAAAATATCAATTGATATTTTCTTTCAACAAGTACTTAACGTTGTTACAAATCTGGGATCCTAATGGATTATAAGAAAATATAATAGTCATTCTTGCCAAAGGGAGTACTTAAAACCAGTGGTGAAGGTATGGTTCTACTTTATTCGATATAGCTTCATACCTATCTCACATAGTTCCACCATCTCAATGGAATGAATGCTTTTATTACATGCAATTATGATCGAGAAGTCTATCAATATTCTAAAAATTATTCTCAAAGAAATCCAAGACTGTGCGAGGAAAAAGGCAGGAAATGGTGATTATCATAGGTTACTTTACTCTGCTTGAGGGCCCAAGTTAAATCAAAATCAAACCTGAAGGGTCGTTATGTTCAAGGTTGCATAAAAAGACATGATCTGGAAAGGTTAGTGGAGAATGTTGAATAGTTGAACCAAATTGAGCCGGACGAACCAGAATTTGATGAGTTGTTAACAAAATCTGAACCAAAAGTTGACTCCTTAAATGAGACAGAAAAAGCAGAATCTAAAAGTGAACCAAACAGCCTTGAACTGAGAGTGGAACTAAATATCGCTAAATCAGTTCAGCCAAGTGTTATGGCCACTTCTTGAAGCACTATGAATAAGTCAGAATCTTCAACTATGATGGATATGTGGAAATTTATGCATAACCAAAAATAGACTTATTGGAAATATGAAAAAATTAGAGATGATTCCATAAGGAATACTTTTAAGAATATCTTTGATAGTTTTATTTCTGAGTTCCCATATCATATCTTCAAGTCATGGTAAGAAGAGGTCGTGAATACAAGCGAGAATGAGAAGGCAAAGGAGCAAGACAAATGGGATGATACAATGAATAAAAAGGGGAAATTTTTTTTTCTTTAGTATTACTTTTAAGACATTTATTTATTTTAGGAATATTTTATTTTATGCACAATAAAGTTGAATAATTTGCAATTTATAAATAAATTAAGCCAATTTCTTTCCATTAATTTTTGTTCTCTAATAAAAAGAATAATACTGTGGCAACGTGAATGTACATATCTAAGGATTGGATTTTTCAAGAAAGACTTGGTAATTAAGCAGTCTTCATGACTCACCTCTCTTTTTTGAGTCCTTCCTAGTATACTGTTTTCATTCACAACTTTGTTATTTTGCAATGAGGACATTGCTCCTTTTAAAGGGGCTAGGGTCAATCGTGTATGATTTTTAAAATTTTTCAATATTCACATATAAGTATGTTGAAATAAAGTGATGCACAGAAACAATTTTCGTTAATAAGTTAGCTTATATACTAGTATAATTTCTATAACAGCCCGTTTTTAATGAAATCGGAATAGTGGTTTCGAGACCACAAATTCGAGTCTAAAAGAAAAATTATTTTAATATTATTGCATGGTCTGCATTTGATAGAAATATAGTATGAAAAATTTATTAAGAAAATTTTACCAATTACATGTTTAATTGAGAAAATGACCAAATTGCATAACATGTAAAAGTTGAATTCTAGTAGCTAAAAGGATCAATTATCTATGGAATTAAAAATTTGAGGTCCTTATATGACAAATAGACCATTTAGAAGAGTTATTGGATAAGGATGATTAGTCATCAATGGAAAATTAAGAAAAGAAATGGATAAAATTGGAAAGGTGAAAAATAAAGATCATAAATAATATAATAAAACAAAATATCATCATTTATCATCTTTCCTAAAATAAAAAGACATGGAAACCCTAGTTTGAAGCTTGAAGATAAACAAGCTTACTTTGGCTCAATTAGGTGAGTATTCAAGTCCAGTTTTTAATGATTTTTATGTTTACGAGATTGTAATAGCTTAATTTAGCTATCTCGGGGACTAATTTGTAAAGTTGTCAAAGTACTAGGGTTTTTCCATGGATGATTATGTATGAATTATGAAATTTATGGTAGAAAATGAAATGTTGTTGATATATAAACAACTTTTGTAAAGTGAATTTTTGTGAAATTGTGATTTAGGGACAAAATTGTAAAAATGTAAAATTCATGGAAATTTCTAAATTTTGTGAAATATATGGGATGCTATTGTTACATGTAAAAATCGATTAGGCTTGGAATAAGGATTAAATTTCAAGAATTTCATTTTCCAAGCTTAGGGACGAAATTGTAATTAATCAAAAATATAAGGGCAAAATGGTAATTTTTCCTAAGATGTGAATTGGATTGAATTGATTATAAATATTATTAAATTGAGTTAAATTTACTCGTATAGATCCAGATAGACCAAATACGGAGTTAGATCGTGGAAAAGAAAAAGTATCGGATTAGTAGATTTTGCAAACATGAACAATGGTTGAGGTAAGTTCGTGTAACTAAATTGAGAATTCATATGTGTTAATTGAATTGTATGTATGAGATTGTATTGTTGCTATGTATATGAAATTAATCGCATATCCGACAATGCCCAAAAAACATTAACTCCCGATTGAATAAATAAAAGTTGATGGATATAGGGTTCCCGTATTGGTTGTGGTCTTGCATATGTTGCGGACACACCATAGCTTGAAAGAGAGTCCCGTTATTAACTCTCATGAGCATCCCGATATATGGTCCTTTCGAGCTTACAGTTATATAGTTCATACGAGTTTCCCGTTAATAGCTCTTCGGAGCATCCCAATTGGTCGTACCCTACATCTGTTTTGGACACACCATAGCTCTTATGAGCGTCCTGTTATATGGATCTTTGGAGCTTCTTGATTAAAGACTCTCTGTAAGCTTCCTAATTAATGGCTCTCCGGAGCTTCCCGATATGGCTCGCTTGAACTTCTCGATATATGGCTATCTAGAGCTTCTCGATTAATGGCTCTTCAAAGCTACCCGTTATTGGCTTGCATGAGCTTCCTGATTATGGTTCTTATAAGCTTCCCATTATACAGCCCGGATAAGCTTCCTGTTACATGGCTCATATGAGTTTCTCGTTATATGGTTCGAGAGAGAACTTCCCGTTTATGTGCTTACATGAGCATTCCCGAATATGAATTAACGGATTATAGATTTGTACACCTCGAGTGTACTACCCGGGGATCCATCGATATTTTAAATTATTCAACAGGCAAAATCCTGATATGAGAAAATAAATGAATTCAAAGTGAATCATTACCCGTATATACATGAAGTATATGGAATTAATATATGAATACAAGAAGTGGAAAGTTATGAACACGGGAACTTGATATTGTTGAGCTCATACATGTTCCTTGACATTTATATGAAATATGTGTCTAACATAGTTGATGAGGATATGTGCTAGGGCTTTTGGCCATCTTACTGGAGTATGCTTTATATGCTTACCTTAATTGTGATTAAATGGTAAGTTAAATTTCATGTTATAAGAACTTACTAAGCAATAAATGCTTACTCTATTTTATTTCTCCTATTTTAGAGTATTGAAAGCTCATAAAGGTTGGATGTTGGTTAGAGCTACATCACACTATCCATCGGCCCAATTTGGTATAAATAGTAAATTACTTTTAGTTATAATGGCATGTATAGGTTAACTAGCCAATGTTAATATGAAAATGATTTTGGT
>CM025248.1:10599232-10612453 GCA_013677275.1 Gossypium schwendimanii
TTTTTTTGTTATTTTTGTAGAATTGATTGGTTTAGTTTTAGTTTTAATTTGGATTAAAATATATAATTGTTCTTATATCTTCTTATCTACTGTAAATGTGTATTATATGCAGTGGTTAGTTTGGAGTTCAATTCTATACATACTTGAGAACTGTATAGATATTAATCATATTTTTTTTTACTACAGCCTCACTAAAAAAACATGTAAAAGATTATTTAAAATTATGGATTATTTTTAAAAAAAATTATGATAATGAAAAAAAAAATTATCATTAGATATGCTTCATTCCCTAAAGTGAATGTAGCATTATATAATCAATCTTAAAAAGGAAAAAATTATAACTATGGTTATGAACATGGTTTTTGCTAGGCTAGTATGGGTATAATAATCACTATAACTACAGTGATTATAATAATTTTTTTTTTCTCTCCTATAAAGTGGAATGATAAATTTAAATGTGAGAATCACTAAAGTTTTCCAAATAGCCTTTCAAAGAGAACAAAAATATTTATGTGATACTCAAATATTATTTGACACATTTGATTTATTACTTTTGATCATTGAAATCAATTTGAATATTTGGAAATTTTCACATATTCCTTGAAGCGAATATTGCACATAATTTTATAGAAATTATATTTTTATGTTTAGTTATTGACATTGTGAACCTCTTATTGGTTTAGACATTTTTAGAAGTAAATGTCATAGTGGATACAAAATAAAAGGAATGGCAATGAAATTATCAATTTTCACCATTTATATTAACATTTTAATTCTTCTAGTTGTGAAAAATATAAGGCTAAAAAAATGATGCTGCTAATAAACATTATGATAAATATGAATGAATCATATACATGCTTGTAGCATGTTTAAAACATTAAATTTTGGAAAGTCTTATAAAAAAAGATACTCCATAATGCATGATAGTAAAATTTGAATTTAAATTATGCCATAAGAGGTAGAGGTTAGAAAATTTTAATTTTAAACCTCTATAGCTGCAACTTTAATATCTTATTATGACCTTATAATATTTTGTATTTTATTGTGTTATGGTATGTCAAAAAATTTCTAATCGCATGTTTGTTAAAGTGATTGAGTAGTAACATGAATTTATTCTTTGCTGTGTTTAACATATATTTTATTTATGCTTATTATTTATACAAATATAAATTTTCTTTTATATGAATAAATAAAGTTTTTAAGGATCGAAAATTTTTATCATCCATGTTGAAAAGAATTGAAAAATTGCATATTATTTAAAATAAGTTACGCATTCATTTAGGTATTACATCAGATTGCAAAATCTCTTGAAGAGTTAATGTTGCAGCTCTTTATGATGCAAAATATTATAGAACATAATATTATTATTTTAGATCAAGAAGATATATATATTGAATGAAATCATTATGTGTTTTACATTAAAATCATGTACAAAAATGACATAAGATACTCGTGTATTTGTATTATAAATATTCCTTGAAGGAATACATTATATTTATATGATTGACACATGAGATAGTGATAAAACATTCACTAGTGTTGGCATAATTGATTAGACCATCTTGGATCATATATGATGCGAAAATGAATTGAGAATTCATATGGACATTCATTAAAGAACCAAAAACTTCTTTAATTTAAAAGAATTATCATGTGTTGCTTGTTCTCAATGAAAATTTATTATTAGAAACTCACTAGCTAAAGTTGAGATTTAATGTCTTACATTTCTAAAATGAATGTGAGCCCATTCATCCACCATGTGGATGATTTTGGTAGATGCATCTACACAATAATCACATATGTAATATCAACTCACAATTTTTCGTTTGCAAGATTGCTTGTTTAAATAATTAATTTCAAATTATGCAATTAAGACAATTCATTTTGCTAATGCTGGTGAGTTTATGTCCCAAGTTTTCAATGATTATTTGGGATAAAAATTGAACATCTTATAGCTTATGTTCACATGCAAAATGGTTTACATAGATCGTTTATCAAACGCCTCCAACTAATAGCTAGATTATTACTTATGAGAAGAAAACTCCTTGTTATAGCTTGGGGATATGCTATTTTGCATGCAGTAACACTTGTGCACATTAGTCCAACAAGTTATAATAAATACTCCCAATTACAATTGGCCTTTGGTTAGGAGCCAAATATTTCCCATCTTAGAATTTTTGGATATGCGGTATATGTTTCAATTACTCCACCACAACGAACAAAGATGAGTGAGTCCTCAGAGGAGGTTGGAAATGTACATTGATATAAATCTCCTTTTATCAATAAATATTTTTGAGATATTAATTGGAGATTTAGTTATGATATAAAATTTTAAATATTATGAGATAGTTTTCCCAACATTAGGGGGAAGGAATAAAAAGTTGTTTGAATAAAATACTTAGAATGAATTATCAGTATCTAAGATCCTCATACAAAGCAATGTGAACCAGAAGTTCACTAGATAGTTCATTTTATAAATAAACTGTTAGATTCATTTACTAACTTAAAGAGAATTACAAAATATCACATACCAGTTGAAAATACTCCTATGCGAATTAATGTCCCAATAGGGCAAACTGTTAGTGCAAAAGAAAGTAATCCACGCTTGAAGCGTGCAAGACCAGTCGGTTCTAAAGATAAAAGTCCTCGTAAAAGGAAATGAGCAAATGTTGAAGATGGTTATATTGTGGAAGAAAGTTCCCAATAAGAGGCAAAAGATATAATTGTAGTCGACAACATTTTGCTTATAATGTTATGTTACTTCAGAAAAAAAAAGATGGAACCAAAAAATATATACTTGTCGACAATAATTTTGCTTATAATGTTGCTATTGAAATAACAAAAGAAAATGAGGATCTTAAACCTAAATCTATTAAGGAACATAGAAATAGAATAGATGAGCCAAAATGGAAATAGGTAAATCAAGTAGAATTGAATTCACTTTCTAAACGTGAGATTTTTGGATTTGTTGTCATTTTCAGATTTCCTTAAAACCCAAAAATTAGGAACATTTAGGGGTTAAATTGAAAGAGACTGTAAGTTGGCGATTTCTATTGAAAAATAAAAAGAAAAGATAGAAACAAAATTGGACATAGTTGAAATCCAATTTTGGTTCGGTTGGATTAGAACTAGACGATCCTATAGTGGGGCACAAAATTATTATGAACGGTTGGATTTTACACAGTTGAAGACTATGCGGGAAGGGATATAAGTAGCTGGGGAAATGACTTCTCGTAGTAGAGAATTCTTCTCATTTTCTATTTCAATTTCTTCTATTCTTCATATTCTTCCCTGGTTGCTTCTAAAAAGAGATGATTAAGGGAAGCTCTACATTAGGCAGTGATCATGAGGTTTGAATAAAAAAAGTAGAAAATCTAGTAAGCTACTACCAGGAGAGAGAGGGAGCTCTGACATTCGAAAAAGCTACGCTTAGGGGGTAGGCAAAGAAGCATCAAGTGAGTTTCTACACTTCAACCCTGAAATGAAATGTTAAGCATGTTGAAAGCCTGCATGGGTTTATAAGTATATGCCATTTTAGTTCATAATGCATGGTCTATGATATTTCATTTATAAAATGTATGTATTGCATAATGATTCATGGGAAGATAACTATCAAGGGGTTAGATGAAGTTAGGAATGGGAGAAAAGGGACTTTCTGTTAGATACCGCCATACAATGTTGCCATGTGAAAACCATGATGGTGAAGCTTTGAGCCTTGCAGAGGGGACACTACGATATTCGAGCATCAAGGTTAAAATTGGTGAAATGGAGGAATAAATGGAGTGTAATGAAGAAGGAAATAAAAAAACCATAACTGAAAAATGTTATGGCATCAAAAATAAGTAAGACCATAGCTGAAAGATGTTACGGCATCATATGGAAGCACGTGAGAATACCTAAGTAGGACTAAGACCATAGTTGAAAGATTTTATGACATCCTTTCATAGTCCGTCGGGACAGTAAATACAGGGTTATATTGAGTAAGACCATACCTGAAAGAAGCTACAACATCGTAGATAGTCCGCTGGGGCAATAAATATGAGATAGTTTGTTGGGATGATAAACACATGATAGTACGTCGGGATAATAAACATAGGAAGAACAAGATGTAAGGCCATAGCTCAGTTATAGCAACAAACGAAACCCTCTAGGACATTAAACATGGATCTGATGAGTAAAACCATACCTCGGTTATGACAGTATGTGAAGTATGTTGGGATACTAAACACGAGGTAGTCCACCACAACAATAAACACAGGGTTAAATGGCATAAGACCATAGCTCGACTGCGGCAGCATATTAGAGTTCGTCGTGATAATAACATGGCTGGATAATCAGGAAAGTAATTGTGGGAAATTCCATAAATAAGGAAAAAAATGTAAAAAAAGAAAAAAATTGAAGTGTGAACAAGAACTGGTCAACCAGCGGATCGAAAGAATTTGTTGAGGAATTAAAAATGTGATAGCAATGGGAAAAAACTGATAAAAGAGCAATCGTGAGAGCTAAAAGGGTATGAGGGTGGTAACCCAATAAGATTTAGGTAGGGGTAGTGATGTGCAAGAAATGTCTAGGGTGAAGACAAGTGCAAAAATTTATATGAGGATTACAAATAAGGGTCCACAAATAACTGACACCAGAGGGTGCTTAGTGAAAATCCTATTTGATAAAGATTAAGCATAGGCTTAATGATTAGTTCATGAAGTGAATAGGGATTAGTTGAAAACCCTCGATAGAGGGATATGTATGATGGGCTACATCGAGTGACAACATGTTTGTCAAGACTGTTCCTCTTTTAAAGGGAAAATAGTGTAAAATTAACAATCAAACGACTTGTTGTGTAGGAAATCAAAATGTAAGGGAAATCGTGAGCTTAGAAAACCACATGAAAGATAGTTAGCTAAGTGTTCTAGGCCAAGTAGAACAAAAGGGCATATTATACTTAAAAGCAAGGTATTGTATATGAGGCGGGTTATAAAGATGTAAATCAATCTCGATTTAAACTAGGTAGGACTTAGTCCTCCCGAGTGATGAGAGACCTCATAAATTACCATAACAGAAAGAAATTCATTAAGTCTAGTCAAACAATAGTAAGATAGGAGTCCGTCCTGGGTTAAACTAATGTGAAACATTTGCCAAGATAGATGTAGCCAAAGTGGCCATTAGGAGGGTAGGTCGAAGAATCCCTTTTATAATTAAATGGAGGGAAGAAGAAATTCGCTCTAGTGTAGGGTTCAAGGAAAGAATATAGGAAAAAGAAGGATATAGTTCAAAAAGATGGCAAGACATCCAGAGGAATTATTTAGGCTGATAGAAGGTTGATAGAATAGCCGAAAAGAAAATTGTTCAATAATCTATCTGCCAAAGGATAGGGTCGAATAGGATGAAGTCCGCTACGACAAATTTCAGAGAAATTTTCCAAACATGTAGAGAGTTTATTTACATTTATTTCTATTTAATTAAAGCACTGTAAGATGGGGTCTATGTTTATGTAGTGTGGAAACTCACAAAGTTCATTCGAACTTACAAAAGTTTGATTTATAAATGTAGGATCTTTAGGATAAGGAACTTGAGGAGGGATAAAACTAGATTAGGTGGCATCAAGGATTTGTTGAGTCATTCACCTAGAAAGGGGGTACTTTTAGAGACTTCGCCATGGAGGCGAAAATGGTGAAATCAATTATTCCTTGTAGAGCCAAGACTTAAAGATAGAAAACTATTATTTAAGGATTTTACTATAAGAGATTTATGAATATTTATATTAGTTAAAATAAGTCCGAATTAAATTTATTTAGTTTAAATACGGTCCTTAGTCTTAAATCTAGTCTTTTTGTGACACTCCATACCCGAATTTGGTTTTCAGGTTGGGAAAGGGTGTTACATATTAAGTGGTATCTGAGCAAGGTTTAGGTGGTCCTTTGAACTTAAAAAATGGAAAGAGTATCCCTTATGTTCATGACGTTCGATCTGGTGAATTCCCTTAAGTCCTTAATTAGTTGAGTACATAAGTGTTGAAAGTAGATGCACGCGCCTAAGTTGGTGGATAGTGATGAAAATAAAAGTAGATAAATCAGAAAATGATACAAAGGAAGTGTAATTAAGTGAATACATTGGTTGAAAGGTACAAGTATTGAAGTTAAGAAATTTCATTGAAGAAAAGATACGAAGGAAAATAAGCATTTTTATCAACGTAATGTGATGACCGCCTTATTGGTGTCTACGCCTTCTTCTAACTAGTCTTTCGAGAGGATTAGAAATGATCCCACTTGAATTCTTGACAGGGAAGAAGTCGTCGAATTTCTTTTGTCAATTTTCTTGTATAAGTTAGGGGAGAGCATGGGCAAATCTTTAACTCTGGCGAATAGATTCTTATGAATCTAGGGATATGTATGCTTTTTTGTCCACTAGGATTGGCAACCCTTTAAAGTCCAGCCCGTTTGGCTTTACTTCCACTTTAAAGGGCAGACAAGGATTTTTCCACCCTAACGATAGTGGAAGGAAGTCACCAAGGTTGTTAAAGAAGGGAGGTGAATCCCTAGTAGAGAAGAGAGAGGGAGATGAGCGATGCTGATGTGGTCTCCCCACAATATTACAGAAGAATTATGATGAGCGAGGTTGAGAAAAAGGACTCCCTCGGTTCTTGATATAGACCCTTGCCATATTCTAGGCTAACTGAAGCCGGAGAAGGTATGTGTATACTTGTGATAAAACATACCCTCCAAGGGAAGATGAAGTAAATACTGGTATCTTCTAGTCGAACCTTTCCTAGATTCACCCCAAGAACAACAACAAGGAAGCGGGAACAAATTTTTTAGGATATCCAATAACCTTTCATGTTGTAACCAATAAGTGTATCCTTGAAATTAAGAACTATCGCCTTGCCTATGGCTTCTGTTGAGAATTAGCTAGTGAGTAGAGAAAGAAGGCAAAGAATAAAGGATTTATCTTTGAGAATCTTTTTAATGAGAGTAGTTGGGGAACTACACCTTAGGGACGTAGACGAACGAGGAAAAAGAAGATAGGAAGAAGAGAAGTGAAAGATAACGGGAAGATAAATCAAGCCAAAGGCGTGTAGACCTATGAACTTACCTTTATCCTTCTGGTTTATTTATAATCATAAGAGAACGTGGGGAGTTACGGAGAAATTAAATGAGTGCTAAGGAACCGTTCAAATCCATCAATGTAGGTAAGCCACCTATTGCCATCGGAAGAATGAATAATCGTTTAAGATTCCCAAGTCAAAAATATTTGCCAACTATTACCCATTATGGTGTCACCCCTATGGAAGTAGAACTAATCATAAGTTCGTTCAGTGACAAGACTTTTTGAGTAGGGTTGATAAGCCTTTGTTATCTTTGGAGTAGAACTTCAGAGTAAAAAAAAAGTAGTACTCCACCAAGGTAGAAGCCAAAACATTTCGTAGGCGAGCTTAGCTACTCAGTGACAGGAAAAGAATTGACCCATTAGATGGGCATGGTACGTGTATAGATGAATCTAGGAATCGTGGGAACTATCTGCCGAAATTAGGGAAATAATATAACAATTAGGAGATGCACACTTCAGGGCATTCATAAAAGTTTTGATTTAAGGGAAGTTTTAAACTAGAATACGTCTAAATATAGAATGGTTAGATACCCGTAAATGAGCCAATATCTATAATCTGTTAAGTGTTGAAGGGATCCCTAAATTGGGCTGAGCAAGAATAATGCAAATGTATGGAAAAGGGAACCAAGTTGAAGGTTCTAGTAAAAATAAATGGCAAATACTTTAGTAATCCATGAGAAAACATGAATAAGGAAGAGTCCTGTTAAGTCCTCATCTTTGGATGAGCATGATAAGAAATTTTGAGGATGGAACTTTTTTAGGGTGGAAGAGTTGTCACGCTCAAATTTCCTTAAAACCTAGAAATTAGGAATGTTTAGGGGTTAAATTGAAAAAGGCCGTAAGTTGGCAGCCTCTATTGAAAAATCAGGAAAAGATAGGAACAAAATTGGACATGGTTGAAATCTAATTCTAGTTCGATTAGATTACAATTGGACGGTCCCATAGTAGGGGAAAATGATTGTGAACAGGTGGATTTTACATAGTTGAAGATCGTGTGGGAAGGGCTATAAATAGTCGGGGAAATAATTTTTGAAGGAGGGAATTCTTCTCATTCTCTGTTTCAATTTCTTCTCTTCTTCATTTTCTTCCCTGGTTGCTTCGAAAAAGAGACAGTTAAGAGAAGCTTTGCATGGAACGCTGATCATGAGGTGTGAATCGAAAAAGTTGAAAATTCAGTAAGCTACTACTAGGAGGGAGTGGGAGCTCTGACATTCAGAAAAGCTAAGCTGAGAGGGGAAGTGATAAAACATTAGGTGAGTTTCTACACCTTAACCTTGAAATGTTAAGTATGTTGAAAGCCTAAATGGGCTTAGGAGTATTCTCTATTTTAGTTCAAAATGCATAGTCCATGATATTTCATTTATAAAATGCATGTATTGCATACATATTCATGGAAATGGAACTATCGAAGGGTTAGACAAAGTTAGGAATGAGAAAAAATAAACTTTCTATTAGATACCACTATACAGTGTTACCAATTGCAAATCGTGATGGTGAAGCTTCGGGCCTTGCAGAGGGGACACTATGATGTTTAAGCATCAATATTAGGATTTGTGAAATGGAGGAATGGATGGAGTGTAACAGAGAAGTAAATGAAAAGATCATGGTGAGGCCATGGGTCCGATCAGAGGCTATATGCCGACAATGAGTAAGACCATAAGTGAAAGATGTTATGACATAAAAAATGAGTAAGACCATAGCTGAAAGATGATTTGACATCATATAAAAACACCTTAGAATGCCTAAATAGGGCTAAGACCGACATCATTTGATAGTCTATCAGGATAGTAAAAACGGGGTTATATTGAGTAAAACCTTAGCTGAAAGATGATACGGCATCATGGATAGTCTGTCGAGATGATAAACATAGGATAGTCAGTTGGTACAGTAAACACAAGAAGTATGAGGTGTAAGACCATAGCTTGGTTATAAAAACCAACAGAGTCCGCCAAGACATTAAATATGGACCTGACGAGTAAGACCATAGCTCAGCTATGCAGAATATGGAGTTCGTTAGGATACTAAACACGGGGTAGTTTGTCAGGATGTTAAACATGAGGTTAAATGGCATAAGACCATCGCTTGGTTATGGTAGCATATTAGAGTCCACCGGGATAATAACACAGATAGATATTTAGGAAAATAACCATGGGCAATTCTATAAACATGGAAAAAGGGTAAAAAAGAAAAAAAGAAAAATAGAAGTGTGAACAAGAACTACTCAACAAGCGGGTTGGAGGAATCTACCGAGGATTGAAAAACGTGATAACAATGTGAAAAAATCGATAAAAGAGTAGTCGTGAGAGCCGAAAGGGCATGAGGGTGAAAACCCAACAAGATTCAGACAAGGGTAGTGACATGCCAGTAATGTCTTGTGTAAAGACAAGTACGAGAAGTTATATGAGGATCACAGATAATGATCCACAAATAAAGGCCACTAGAGGGTGCCAACATAGGTTCAATGATTAGTTCATGAAGTGAATGAGGGTTAGCTGAAACCCCACGATAGAGGGAGATGTAAAATGTGTTATATTGAGTGACAACATGCCCGTCAATACTATTCCTCTTAAGAAGGGGGAACTAGTGTAGAAGTAATAGCCAAACGACTAATTGAGTTGGAAAGCGGAATGCAAGAGTAATCATGATCTCAGATGGCCATGCAAACGATAGTTAGCTAAGTGTTATAGGCCAAGCAGAGAATAACAAAAGGGCATGTTATACTTAAAAGCAAGGTATTGCGTATGATGTGGGTTACAAGGATTTAAATCGATCTCGATTTAAACCAAGTGGGAATTAGTTTGCCCAAGTGATGAGAGAGCTCATAAGCTATCCTAATAAAAGAAAACTCATTAATTATAGTGCAACTATGGTATGTTAAGAAGCTTGCCCTGGGTTAAATAGATGCGAAACATTCGACAAGGCAAATATAATCAAAATGGCCATTAGGAGGGTAGGTTGAAGAACCCCTTTTATAATTAAATAGAAGGAAAGAAAAATTTGATCTAGAGTAAGGTTTAAGGAAAGAATATTGGAAAAGGAAGGATAGAGTCTGCAAACATGGAGAGACATCCAGTGGAACAATTTAGGCTGATCGAAGGCTGATAGAATAGCTGAAAAGGAAATTACCCAATGATCTATCTTCCAAAGGATAGGATTGGAATATGATGAAGTCCACTATGATAAGTTTGAGAGAAATTTCCCAAACATGTAGGGAGTTTATTTACAATTATTTCTATTTAATTAAACCCCTACAAGATGGGGTCTATATACATGTAGTGTGGGAGCTCACTAAGTTCATTTGAACTTATAAATGTTTGATTTGTGAATGCATGATCTATAGGATAAGGAACTTAAGGAAGGACAAAGTCAGGTTGGGTGGCATCGAGGCTTATTGAGTCATGCACGTAGGAAGCGGGTACATTTAGAAACTTCGCCATAGGTGCTTAAATGATAAACCTAGTTAGTCCCTGTAGAGCCAAGACTTGAAGATAGAAAACTTTTATTTAAGGATTTTCCTATAAGAGATGTATGTACATTTATATTGGTTAAAATAAGTTTGACTTAAATTTATTAAGTTTAAATACAATCCTTAGTCTAAATCAGGTCCTTTTGTGCCACCTCATATCCAGATTCAATGTTTGGGTCAAGTAAAGGTGTTGCATTTGTAGTCCAAACACATAATGATGTAAAGTAGGTAGGGTATAAATGCGTATTTTTGTGAATATGAAATGAGAAAATTTAAGTTGTAAGATATAAAGAATGACTTGTAGCATAAAGGGTTTCCACAAAGGCCCACCATTGATTACGAAGAGACATATTCTCTTATGGTGGATGCAATCACGTTTTGATATCTGTAACACCCCAAAATAGGGCATAGGAGTTTTAGAGTTATTTTAAGAATTTTGGCTTAGAAGAGCTTGAAATTTTGTAAGGTTGGTACTCAATAATGTTTTCGACTTTGACATCTTAGCTGTTAAATCAATTTTTGAGAAACTGTTCTAGAAACCTTTTATTTTAGAGAAAGGACTAATTTATGTTCAAACTCATTCATTCTTTCAAAAAAGGTAATTATTCATGTATCCATTGGTTTTGAATGTTATATAGACTCTAAAACTAAATTATTAGCCCTCAAATCATATACTTTAAGTAAAATCCAAAAGTCGAGCCATTAATGATGGATTTCGGGATTTTGAGTTAAAACTTGGTTTCAAAGTGTTTTTAAACTTAGTTTAGTATGATTAGAAGGTTTTTAAACTCACCTTAAAGTTTTGTTAATGATTTCCCATGTTTTAATGAATTTTGTGAAAATTGCCTAAAAGATGTTGAAAAATGTCGTTACCATAAATAAAGTAGATTTGACTAGTTTGAAGGTTATGAATTAGGCGTAGACGATTAGGTAGATGAGCATAAATGATTTTAAGCAAAAAGGTTAAATATAGGTCGAGATATTAGAATTTAAATTTTGTTGTATTAATCGTATAAGTTACATGGGAACTTAGCTTAAGCTTGTGTATTGGTTGGTTTGAAAGGATTCTTGGTTGATATTTGACTATGGTTATTGTATGATTTTTGCATGTAAAAGTTCGGATTCATTAGAGCTTGCTATGAGCTAGGGAATCGTTAGTTTAGCTTTCAATTTTTTTACTAAAGCATAAAGTGGTGAGTGTACGGAATTGCTACTCGTAAACATGAGTCATGGTTATTTGGGAATTTAAATGTGGCCTAAATGCCTACTCTAATTTCTGAGCGTAAGTATTCTTGAATCTATTATTATCTTGTGGTTATGTATTGTGCATGAAATGTGATAAGTGAGTATGGTGATTATTGTGTAAAGTGAAAATGTATACATGAATGTGTAATATATATGATATATGACTATGCTAGTGATTTGCAAAAGATGCTAATATGCAGTGACAACGCATGGATAACCGGTAAGTAATATGTGTTATTTTCGAATATTTTGGCCTTGTGATCTTGGAACCATTAGATATAGTTGACATGCCATAGGATTGTGAGTACTTACTTATATGTATAGTGGTTTTGGGTGTTGAAGCCCTAGGACATGTTTGGAGGGATAAGGGAATGAGAGCTAAGCTCCATTCAACGGGACATGTGAGGGAAAATAAGGATAGTGTTAGCTATATGCTTTACTTGTGGGATGTGTTTAACTCAATGAGTCTATGTGGTGTAATGGAGATACGTGTATCCAATGTGTGATGATTAAACTCACTATATGTTTCATAACGCAAGTGCCATCTTATCTCAATTATCATATTTTATGTAATTGTGTGGAAATCTTCTATGCTTGAATGAATATGTATGTGTTATGAAAATGACCTATTAGACGAAGCATGATTTAACACTATATGATGCTAGACTTAAGAATGAGGTACATGTGAGTAAATGATTGGTTGTGTTGCATGATGACATGTTTGGTTGTAGAAATTCTTGCATCCACAGAGCTTGTTGAAACTCACCCACTCATTTTACATATACAAATTAGTGACATCATGGTGTGGGCGGTTTGGTTTCCAATGGAGTAGTCCGAGGAAGATTCATATATTCTCATAGGTGTTCTTTCATTTATTTCGTATTGGGAAATAAGGCAATGCGGTAGACTTGTTTAGTGCCATGATATGTCTGGGTTATTTACCAACTTTGTTATTTCATTTTTGGGAATTTGCGAGTTTATATGTTTGCTTACATTTGTGAACTTTAATGATGGCGTGATGTATCTTCTTTGGACTTGTTTAGAGAATTTGAACTGGTAAATTTAGCTGTAGGATGATTATTTATTGAAGTAAGTGATGTATGATACTTAGAATCTGATTTGGAATGAGTTCATTGCATATATATGTTGCATTTTGCAGTCTAGGGGTAGAGGTATGTAAATTAAAAAATATATACGATTTTTCCTATATAATTCATCACCTTTTTACTTAAATTTGTTGTTAAAACCAAGTAATTGTTTAATAAATTAATGAAATATGCGAAAATATGAAATTAGGACAGAAATTATTAAAATGTGATTTTATACTTTATTATATAGTATTCATGCATAAAATGGCTTATTTTATATTAATTTGAGCATATTATATTTTTAAGCTATAAAGTGGGCCA
>CM025248.1:10646202-10659030 GCA_013677275.1 Gossypium schwendimanii
ATAATATAATAGTAATTAATAAGTAAATATAAAATAAATATAAGTATGATAATAACTAGATTAATTAATAAGATAACAAAAATAGCAAGAATGGACTAATTCAGGATAAAAATGAAATTTAAAGCTCAAAGCTATAATAAAATAAATGAAGAAGGACTAAAATGAAAGGGCCCGAAAGGGCGGAGGGCCAAATGGGTAATAAACCCGATTTCTAGGCCCCGCGTCCCTTCCCCAAGTGTCCAATGAATTGAGGAACAAATTGAAAACCGAGACAAATCTGCGGTCCAAATTAAAAAATAAAGAAAAAAATGAAAAAAGACTAAATTGAAACAGACCAAAAATGCGAAAGGGCCTAAAGCGCAAATAGCCCAAAAGTTAAAAATGCGCGGATCCTCTGGCGGGTAGGGTCGCATGCGCAGGTCTTGGGCAGAATGACATCGTTCTAGGGCTATTATGACCAGCTCTAAATGGCGTTGTTTAGGGGCCCTATTTAAATCAGATTTTTTTTAAAAAAATTCATTTTTCATCTTTTTTCCAGAAAAATCAGGGGATTCTCTCTCAATCTCCGATCGTGGTCTAGCTGTACTCCGGTCTCTGGGCAATCGTCCGTCCACCATCATCCACCACTGTCTGTCGCCTTATACAGCGGCCGAAGTTCAGAAAAAGGCCCCTTTTCGGCCTATTCGACTTCCCAAACCTCTAATCGAGGCAAAAATCCCAAAAAACCCCTTTGAAATTCAGAAAAGGCGGAGAAAACCTTTCGGTTCCACCTTCCTCGGTCGCAACAAAGGTAAAAAAAACTTGTGCTTTTTGAATATATCTGTGTATATATGTTCTATTTTTGATAAATATGCAAAGAAGAAAAATGGAAATATACCTTTGTTGTTTTAAAACTATGGTATTTTATTTCTGTTTCTTTTTCCTTTCTTTGTATGTAAAAAAATGAAAAATAAAAGGTAGAATAAAAATGAAACAAAACTTAAAACAATAGTAGAAGTAAACCTTTGGGATTTTTCGGATGATATTTTATTCTCCTAATATTCGATTCTCTATAGAAAAAATAAATTACATTTCGTTGGGACTTTTATAGTTGATTATGTTACTATTTTCTACTATCCCCTGCTATTTTTGCTTCTGTCTTCTTCTTCTATTTTGTTTTGGAAGGCTAGGCAAGCTCAACGGAAGAGACCTTCCCATTTCGGTGCAAGGTGGCCAGGGGAAGGGTGAGACCTTGGGACGAGGCGAGAGCAATGCACCCAAGGAGGAAGTGCGACGCACATAAAGGCATTAGCGTTTCGGTTGGCTGAAAATTTTTTTAAGTTTTGTGGGCTGTTGGGCTGTTATTATTTGGGCCTGTGAATTTGGGCTTGTATTTGGGTCTGCTGGATTTGATGTATTTGGAATTTTTTATTTATTTTTAGGTTTTATTTATGTCAATTTTTGGGTTGTAAGCCTGGGCAAATTTGGGTTATTACAGCTGCCCCTCTTTGCTCATTGTCGTGTAACGATAACAGAGCAAAGACTTTTAAGAAAGACCAATTTTTCCCAGTTTTGCCTAGTCTTGACTTCTTTGGTGTCCAAATAACCTCTTTCTAACCCACTGCAACTTCAGAGGTATAGAATTTGTCGCTTCAATCCACTCCACTGCAACTTCAAGGAGATGAGATTTGTGTCTTCAATCTGCTCCGCTATGACTTCAGGGAGATAAGATTAACTATCTTCACTCTGCTCCACTGCAACTTCAGGAAGATAAGACTTGTAATTTCAACCTGCCCCACTGCAACTTTAAGGAGACAAGGTTTGCTATGATCTGCTCTACTACAACTTTAGAGAAATAAGATCTGTAATGTATAGCTTCAATCTATTCCACTGCAACTTCAAGGAGATAAGATTTACTATCTTTAGTCTGCTCCACTGCAACTTCAGGGAGATAAGACTTGTATCTTCAATCTGCCCACTGCAACTTTAGGGGGATAAAATTAGTGGCTTCAATCTACTCCACTGCAACTTCAGGGAGATAAGATTTGTAGCCTGTCTTCAATCTACTCCACTGTAACTTCAAGGAGATAAGACTTGTATCTTCAATCCACTCCACTGCAACTTTATGGAGATAGGATTTGTGGTTTCACCTATCTGTTCTCTGGAGAACATGACTTCTAGAATCCCTTTCATGGGCCTATTTATGCCTAATGATTAGGATGTTATGATCGAAATGAATCAAAATCTCCTAACTAAATGTGCATGCCTGAATGCAAAATATCATGAAAATAATCCCTTAATGTTTGAATTTTTATTGCTCGTTATTCATTAAGGCTCTATCATTAATGTGTTACCCTACCTTCTTTGTTTAGCTGGTATCTTCCTAAGAAATAATCACAATTTAGACTATTCTTTCTCTAATATTTCTATCCCTTAAGTTAGGTTAGTTCTGAATACTGGTCCTGCTTCAGGTCCTTGTACTATTTAGAAGCTTTCAAAGTAATATGCAAAACTCTTTTTGCTTGAATATTACCGTCTATTAATCGTTATTTCAATGAAAAATGCTTGAAAAAGATTATCACAATGGACAAGATGAAATTTTGTTGAGAGGAAAGCCTGAAATGAATAAATTAATCAAGATAGAAAATTTTACTAGAATATAAAATGAGGAAATTAGTCAAGATGGCGTATCTTGCCAAAATAAAAAAAATAAAATAGAAATAGGTGCCCGAGACATCGTAGCATGACCTTCTCTGTTCAAACTTCTTGAGGACCTTTTTGAACTTGATATGTGTTTAGAAGTCCTGGAAGACTTTGTTGATATCCCAAGATGTAGCATCCTTCTTTCTTACTAATTCAGGCATAGTAAGACTACCGCATGCCCCTACCTTAGATCAAAATTTGAATTGCCCTTTTCTTGGGTTTTCAATTCAAAAATCCTTTGGTCTCAAAACGCCCTTTGCGGGTTTTCGCCTTGGCCTCTCCCCCTTTTTTTTAGGTGAAGTAATTCTTGACTGAATCTGAATTCATAGGATTAGGTAGGTTTTTGCCATTCGTCTCGATCAATATCAATGCTCCTCCAGAAAAGGCCTTCTTTACCACATAAGGTCCTTCCCAATTTGGCATCGACTTTCCTCTAAAGTCCTTTTGTATGGGAAGGATCTTCTTCAGTACCAAGTCCCCCACATGGAATTCTCTGGGATGAACCTTTTTGTTGTAAGCTCACATCGTTCGCTTTTGGTACATTTGACCATGACGGATAGCTCTTACCCTCTTTTCTTCGATCAAACTCAGTTGATCATATCGAGATTGGATCCATTCCGCTTCATTTAGCTTTAGTTCTGATAACACTAGGAGGGAAGGTATCTCAACCTCAATGGGCAAAACTACCTCTATTCCATAAACCAATGAGAAAAGTGTTGCCCCGATAGAGGTTCTGATAGACGTTCAATAAGCATAAAGGGAAAAAGGAAATTTCTTATGCCAATCATTATAAGTTTCAGTCATTTTCCCCACGATACTCTTGATGTTCTTATTGGTTGTCTCCACCGCGCCATTCATGTTTGGGCAATATGGCAATGAGTTGTGGTGCTTGATCTTGAATTGGCAACATAGTTTCGCTATCGTGTTGTTGTTTAAATTCAATGCGTTGTCAGATATAATCCTTTCTAGTATCCCATACCGACATATAAACTTTTTTTTTACGAATTTGCTGACTGCCGACTTTGTGATGTTGGCGTAAGAAGTAACCTCTACCCACTTAGTGAAGTAGTCAATAACTACGAAAATGAACTGATGCCCTTTTGAAGCTTTTGGCGAGATCGGCCCAATGATGTCCATGCCCCACATAGAGAAAGGTTATAGAGAAGTCATGACATGGAGAAGAGAAGGAGGCACTTGAATTTTGTCTCCATAAATTTGGCACTTATGGCAATTCTTGGAATACTTAATGCAGTCTCCTTCCATGTTAGACCAATAATATCTCAATCTCATGATATGTCTGGCCATCATGAAGCCATTAGCATGCATTCCACAAACACCATCATAGACCTCTTCTAAGATTTGCTTGGCCTCAACAACGTCTACGCATCTTAGCAGCACCTAATCTTTTCCTCTTTTATATAAGATCTCTCCATCTAAAACATAGTCACTGGCCAACCTTCTCAATGTCCTCTTATCATTTTCAGTCGCTTGGTCGGGATACTCGCGATTCTTTACAAACCGCATTATATCGTGGTACTAGGGGTGATCGTCTTTTTCTTCTTCGTCGTCAATGTTGCAACAATGGGCTGGAGCCTCATAAATGCTTATTTGGATAGGCTTCACATCCTCTTGTTTATTTACTTTGATCATAGAAGCCAATGTAGCTAATGCGTTGGCCATCTGATTTTCATCTCGCGGGAGATAACAGAAGGTGATGTCATTAAACTCCTTAATTAATTCAAGAACCAGCTTTCGATAATTGATCAACTTGGGGTCTCTTGTCTCTCATTTGCCTTTGAGCTGATAAATTACTAATGTAGGATCCCTATATACCTCTAGCACATTGATTTTATGTTCAATGGCCGCACTGATACCCATGATGCATGCTTCATACTCTGCCATGTTATTTGTGCAATCAAAATCCAATTTACTAGTGAATGGATAATGATCACCATCTGGAGATACCAAGACTGCCCCGATTCTATTTCCCACAATATTTGAGGCTCCGTCAAAATTTAGTTTCCAAGGGCGGCCTTCTCGGGAGTCTTTTTTTTTTGCTGTTGCAACATACATCAGATCCTTATTTGGGAAGTCGAAGTTCAGTGGCTCGTAATCTTCCAAAGCTCTACTGGCCAGAAAGCCTGTTATTGTACTCCCTTTCACCGCTTTCTAGTTCACATAGACTATATCGAATTCAGAAAGCAAAATTTTCCGTCGGGACATTCTTCCATTCAAAGCAGTTGACTCTATCGTGTATTTCAAAAGGTCCAGTTTTGAGATCAACCAAGTTGTATGGTAGAACATGTACTGTCTCAGTCTCCAAGTTGTCCAAATTAAGATGCAACACAACTTCTCAATTGGCGAATATCTTGTCTCGCATTCAATGAAATTCTTACTGAGATAGTAGATCGCTCTTTCTTTTCGTCCCGATTCATCATGTTGGCCGAGCACGCATCCCATGGAATTTTTGAATACTGCCAAGTACAGTATCAGTGGCTTGTCTGGGCAATGTGGCATCAATACTGGGGCATTGGACAGGTAATGTTTGACTTTTTGAAAGTTTTCTGGCACTCCTCATCCCATATGCTTGGATTGTGCTTCTTAAGGAGACAAAATATGGGGTCACACTTCTCAGTCAACTGTGAAATGAACCGAGCGATGTAATTGAGTCTTACTAGAAAACCTCAAACTTCTTTTGAGTATGCAGTAGAGGTAATTCTTGTATGGCCTTTACTTTGCCTTGATCGATCTCAATCCTCTTTTCACTAACCATGAATCCCAGCAGTTTTCCTGATCTAGCCCCGAAGGTGCATTTTGCTGGATTGAGCTTTAATTGGAACTTTTTTAACCTCAGGAACAACTTCTTCAGGACTTGCACATGCTCCTTCTCTATTATGGACTTTGCAATCATGTCGTCGACATAAACTTCAATTTATTTATGCATCATGTCATGGAACAGGGTTACCATGGCTCTCTGATATGTTGCTCCCGTATTTTTTTAGTCCAAATGACATCACTTTATAACAAAATGTTCTCCACATTGTTACAAAGGTGGTCTTCTCCATGTCTTCAGGATGTATCTTAATTTGGATGTACCCGGAGAAACCATCCATGAAGGAGAACAACAAATAACCAGCCATGTTGTCTACTTAGGTGTCAATATGGGGTAATGGGAAATTGTCTTTTGGACTGGCTTTGTTCAAGTCTCTGTAGTCCACACACATTAGTACTTTTCCATCTTTTTTAGGAACGGGTACGATGTTGGCTACCCATTCTGAATATTTGACCACTTGAAAAAATCCAGCATCAAATTGCTTCTTAACCTCTTCTTTTATTTTTAGCAAAACGTCAAGCCTTATCCTTTGAAGCTTCTGTTGGACTAGCTTATATCCTTCTTTGATGGGGAGGCAGTGTACTACAATATTAGTGTTCAGCCCGTGCATATCTTGATACGACCATGCGAAGATATCTTTGAATTCTTTGAGTAGCTTAATGAGGTCTCGTCTCGTTTTTTTGGCTACGTTAGTTCCAATCTTCACTTCTTTTCCTTCTTCTAATGTCACAATCTCTACTGTCTCTTTGTGGGGTAGAATTTGCTTCTCTTCTTGCTCTACCATCCTTAACAGATCTGGAGATAAGCTATTGTCTCCATCATCCTCAAAATCCTGAGATCCCTCTAGACACATGTCTTGCTTAAAAGGAGATTCTGAGTCAGTAACAATGTCGCTCATGTTGTTGATATATGGAGACCAACTGTAGGCACGAAAGGATATCCAAAGAACAAATGAATTTAAGAATAGCTATTTATACAATATGGTCATGAATGAATGAAAGAATAAAAGGATGTTCGCTTAGAGTGAGACACAAAAATACATTTTTCATTGAAATAAAGGTATTAGACATGAGCCTATTTCATAAAAAAAATCCTTATTGCCTCTAGGCTTAAAGTAATAGGTGTGTTCTGAACATTACTTTGAATCAGCTCTAAAAACTACAGGAATCTCTTCCGCAGTCCAATTATTCAGAACACTTCCAAGCTCAAAAGGGCGAATGCCTGATAAGTTTTCTCCCACCATTCCCTCTTCAGATATGGTGTTGATGCTTAAATTTTCTGTCCTTTCTTCGACCATTTCTTTCTTTCGCTCAGAGTGAATGATTCCTCCTAAAACAAATATTTTGAATATGTGGGGAAAGGTTATTGGTTCCCATTTAACCTCTATCCCACTCATTCGCGCTCTTTTTCTCTCTCATTTCTTTTCCAGCTCCTTCTTTCTTTCCCTTGCGTCTGAATTATACCCCAAACCACAACAATCTTGTTTGTCAGTCAAGATTGGTACTTCGACCCGTCCCTGGAGGTTTTTTCCAAGTCCCACTCTAGGCAATGCTCCCATTATAACTGTCAGTCGTAAACTCATCGTTGTAGCTTTGGATATTTTAGGCGTTGGAATTTTGCTTCCCTCGACGACGAATGTTGTGCTCACAAATTCCAATGATCAGAATGAACATTCTATCGCTTCACCATCGGCCTCTATATACGGCGCGTCATTGGTAACCGATGCAATGATGTCTTCTTCTGCACTTATAGTTACCAATCAGCCCTCCGTTACCAACTTTAGCTTTTGGTGAAGTGATGATGATACGGCCCCTGCCGAGTGGATCCACGGCCTACCCAATAGGCAATTGTAAGAAGGTTTAATGTCCATTGCAAAGAAATACACCTCTTATGTTTTTGGACCGATCGAGAAAGGTATCTCAATCCTTCCCATAACTTTCCTTTCTGTACCATTAAATGCTCTCACTATATTTTGGCACGATTTCATGTGAGAGCTGTCCACAGGCAACCTGTTTAACGTGGACAGGGGCAAAACATTCAATACCGATCCATTGTCAATGAGTACTCCTAGTAATGTGTACCCCTTGCAACGGGTAATGATATGCAGAGCTTTGGTGGATCCCATGCCCCCGGTGGAATTTCATCATCATTAAAAAAGATGAAATTGTCAGCATTGATGTTGTTGACATGACGGTCTAGTTTGTTTACTGAAATGTCATCAGCGACATAGGTTTTGTTTAACACCTTCATAGACGCGTTGCGGTGCATCTCTGAACTTAGGAGCAGAGCCAGTTTGATATGCGAGCCGGCTGCTTGTGTAATTGTTCCACGACACTGTACTCGCTGTGTTTTAAGAATTTCAAAAATTCTTTAGCTTCTCTCTCCATTACCGTCTCATTAGCAGGTAGTTCTGGCTTCTGTTTCCTTTGCTCGACCACCAAAGACTTCTCCTTAACGGGTTCAATTCTTGAGTTTGGGGTATCATAATGTTTCCTGCTATGCGTATAGGATCTCATATCTCTATCTTCTTCTGATGTGCAGACTGGGCCCTCCTCTTTCGAGAATTTCACATTGCATTCATAATTCTAAGGTACCCTTTTGCTATCTTTATAAGGGAAAGCAACGGGTTTTTGAATTATGACCTTCAATGTAACTTGTGCCCCGGCTTCGTTGACCTTTGGTCATGAAATGATTATTATCGGGTGATTAGCCTTGTAGACCCTCTCTAACGACCCTCCTTCTGAGGTGCAAACATCTTTTCCTTCAGCATACTCAAAGAATTCCAGTTCCTTGTTGTCCATTAAACCTTGTACTAAGGCCCTGAACTCACCGTATGCTTGAATTACATGCCCTTCTTCATCATGGAATGTACAATAGTTCATTTCTCCTTGGGATTTGTCCTCCAAATCTGATGCGATTAATCCCCTTTCTACCATTTCTTTCCAAATCTTTCTCAACGGGGCTTTCACTCAGTGATATTTTCTTTGATTCTTCTCCCCCTGTTCTCGGCTATTTCATTTACTCCCTTATCAGCATGGTTACGTAATGGATTTTTTGTGCCAGACAGATCATCGAATTTGACAATGCCCATATTAATAAGCCTTTCGACCAACTTTTTGAAAGCGGTGAAGTTTTCTATCGAGTGCCCCATGATTCCTTCATGGTATTCGCATTGGGCATTTGTGTCATACCATTTAGGGTATAGGGGTTGCATTGGTTTTAGGTAGAAAGGGGAAACAATGTGTGCGTCAAATAAACCCTGGTACAACTCCCTGTACGTCATTAGAATAGGCATAAACTAGGGCTTCTCTGTTCTTTGCCTAATATTGGACTCTTGTCTTGGTGGGCCCTGATGACAAGTGGTTATCATTCTCGTTTGGCTCACGGTAATTGGTTTCGAATAACTCTTGTTATGCATGGTTACATTATTCACGTCATTTTCTCTTTTCCTTGGGGCCGACCTTTTGGCGCTTTCACCAGCCTCTATCTTTCTGCATCTTATCGCATTCTATATCATCTTACCAGTCATTACTATATCCTAGAAACTCTTAGTTGCACTTCCCAGCATGAGATTAATATAAGGCGCTTTCAGGGTATTGATGAAGAGCATGGTTGTTTTTTTTCTAGCAGTGGCGGTTGGACTTGTGTGGCAACTTCCCTCCACCTTTGCGCATATTGCCTGACTCTTTCATTTGGCTTTTTCTCCATGTTCTATAGTGTGATTCTATCAGACATCATGTCTGTCACGTGGCTATATTGTTTCATGAAGGCCTACGCCAGGTCTTTCCACGAGCTAATTTGGGTACAATTTAGCTGGTTATACCATCTGGCCATAGCTCTAGTCAAGCTATCTTGAAAACAATGAATCAATAGTTGATCATTGTTGACATATCCTGTCATCCTTCCATAGAACATGGTAATGTGAGCCTCGGGGTAGCTGGTCCCGTTATATTTTTCAAATTCTGGTACTTTAAATTTTAGAGGGAGCACTAAATCTGGAACTAGACTCAGCTCCTTAGCATCGATTCCACTATAGTAATCAGCAGTTTCCAATGCTTTAAACTTTTCTTCTAACCACTTGCATTGGTCCTCTAGTTGTTTTGGGAGCACCACCCTGGCCTTCCCTATTTCGGCTATGTCATCAAGGTCAGGGACAACAGGATTTGCTGGGTTGTCTCTAGGGTTAGAGCCCGAACCCATATGGAAATTTATCAGTGCCAAAGTGCTGGCTTGATATTAGGGCCTAATATTGACAGACACCCTTTGTGGTTGTGCTTGGGTGTCGTTCGGGCTAGATCCTTTTTACCATTAATTCCTTTTCAAAGATCCACCAAATTTTCCTTTCATTCAACCGGGATTTATTCCCCTTTTTTTTA
Source organism: Gossypium schwendimanii (assembly GCA_013677275.1). NCBI lineage: Eukaryota > Viridiplantae > Streptophyta > Magnoliopsida > Malvales > Malvaceae > Gossypium > Gossypium schwendimanii. The sequence goes on from CM025248.1 coordinate 10,656,094, forward strand.
TCAATTATATCAATGTTTCAATGAACATTTAAATCATATTCACATCAATAACATACATTTCAAGCATTTAAGAATATACTTCAAGTTACACGAACTTACCTCATTACTTGTTCGTGTTTACAATTTCACTAATCCGATGTCTTTTCTTTTCCTCGTTGTCTTCTCCAGTATTGAGCATAAGGCTCTTCCTTTTTCCTAGCCCACTGGTCAGTAGCTGTGTTAATTGGTTCATCATGTTCCTCTAGGATTCTAACATTTGCTCTCTCATATCTATTTGGATTTTGGTTAGTTTCTCTTGCATTTGATCCTATGCCTCCTTTTGCATCTGTTCCAACCTTTCCAACATTTGGTCCATTGATTTTGTTTTCTTTTGTGTAACTTAAGGATGTTCCAAGGTAACTGCCACAATTTTAGAGTCCTTTTTGAGTTTGAATGCACATGATATAATGAAATGCAAATGCATGAATGCAAATCAATGTAAAAAGGCATTGATTCTGATCCAATTTTATTAGAATAACTTTTCTAAAAAACAAATTTCTTTACACAAAATGGATTACATATATGACATTGCTCTAATGCCTAAGGCCTTGACTTGTCTAAGAAGCCAATCTAACTCCCGGCCTCGATCTAACTCTAACTCATATTTTACACTTAGTACATCAGCTTGGGCCACCAAAGTTTGCAAGCGATTAGCCACATCTCGCACTTGGGTCAAAGCTTCGCCCATGATATAATCCCTTTCCCTGACCTGGTCTTGAGATCGATGAAGTAGCTCTTTCCAGCACTCATTATTTGCTTCTAGTAGTTCAACCCAGAGCTCACAGTTTTGTAGCTCAGTTTCTAGCTCTTCTATCCTTCCTTTTAACTCTTCAACCTTGCTTAAACTAGCCCTTAATTTGATTGCAAAATTACGACTACGATATTGCTACAATGACTTCTCCAATTCCGCCACTCGAGCTCTTAACCTCTCTTTTTCACTTCAGTTTTCCAGCAAGTGCTTTTTTAAAGCGTCCTCCCATACTCGAGTATCATGGAGCTTCTTTTCTTGGATTTCTTGCCGCCATTGCTCAGATGTTTTACACAAATCAACGGTTCTTATCGATGTACGCAGCTTCTTGGAATCCATTTTCAAACTGTCCAAATCTTCTTCGGCTTTATTCTTTCCTCTTCTTAACTTTTGAGCCTCAAGATTCAAGACATCAACATCTAATCTCAAATGCATTTTTCTTCCTCCAACTGTTCTATCCTTTTTTCTAGCTTCGAGTTTCTTTTTTCAAAATCCTACTTTATGATCTCTAGCTTAGACGGGACTACTCGTAGGTGTTCCTCTATTGATCGACTGCCTTCTTAACTCGGCCCACGGATATTATCATTGATTCTTTTACTCCACCACTCGTTGTATTTGGGGGTCATCATTGGTCCTACGACCAATCTTTTCACCCGACGGTTCTGGTTCCAAGCGTTGGACATTTCTCAAATCTTCTTCTTATAGTTTTCACCCTTATATGAAAGCTCGCACTGAGCTAGCCTTTGTGTTGTAGGTATGAACTGTCTTGACTTGTACTGTCTTAATACGAGCAAAGGAGCGTACCTGATAGCTCCTTAAATCCAAGTAGAGGGACCCAGTTAAAGTTTCCACATCGATACAGGATTTCATTCGGGATCATCCAAAGGGCTCTCCATTCAACATTTTCGTCTTGGAGATTTTGGAGGATTGCTATCCATTTTTCTTCTTAAATATTATCCTACCTTAGTGTAGCCACTAATTCTTTCAAAAGAGAATAATCCTCGGAGAAAACTCGATAGGAGACCTTTCCTACCTTCCAAAAGTGGCTGTGGAACCAAGCTAATAAGTGTTGCGCGCACCCGATGAACCTTCCTTCACCCACTTTTCGACAGGCATTCAAGGCTCTGAATGTTTCGGCCAAGATTACTGGGACAGGTGTGACCCTTTTATCAAGCTGATCGAACAAGTCAAAAATTATCTCGTCTACATACCCTAGGGCTTTGGGGAAGACAACTAAACCATAGATTCTCAAAGCGAAAACATCAGCCCTTTTCTTCATATCTGGATACACTAGGATCAAATCCCTCAAATTTTTCCAAGGGATGCACCTGCAATCTCCTTTTTGCTTGATCCGAGCTGTAATCCACTGTTCACTCATCCCTGTAATGTTCATCAACTTTTTTAGGAACGTCAGTACATTAGCAGCTCTCGAATAAACCTTGTCAGTTTGAATCCTCGGGCAACGGAGCAAGGCTGTGTATTCTTCTATGGTTGGTACCAAATCCACTTTTCCAAAAGTAAAGCAACTATAAGTAAGGTTCCAAAATTGGGCAAGGGCTCGGAATAAGTGCTCGTCCACCTTGATATCTAGTAAATAGGGCAAATCACCATAATCGCAATAGAATAGTTGCTTGATCCCGTCATGCCACTGACCTCATATTTCTTTCAATTCTTAGAGATGATTCTGAGTCACATTGATGCGAGTGAAGTCTCATAATTCTGAGACGTACCCCTCCGTTAGACTATCACCTTTCTCTAATTGTGTTTTTTTTACCATATTCGGACAGCCTCATTATCTTCCACTTTATCAAGAAATTCGTTCTCCATGACAAGCTCTCTATTTAGTAATTGAACGTGAATCAACACCTCTTTATGATGAAAATGTCATGCAATCACAATCAAAGCGAAACAAAACAGGTCAGTACATTTTATACAAAGCTAAAATAAGAAAGAAATAATAAACAAAACACCTACTCGGTCGACCACTAGTGGTTCGGAACGGTTCTTCCTAGGATAGGCTCTTAGGGTTCACTATATGCGGTTCAGTTCTAAAGTAAAGGTACATGAACCAGCAGATTTCTTGATCCTCACCCATTATAGGCTCATATGGACCGAGTTCAGTTCAAGGGAATACATTTCCCTATGGCTGC
>CM025248.1:10665563-10680487 GCA_013677275.1 Gossypium schwendimanii
TTACACTTGTTTTTCCAAATGCAATGAGCTGAAGCAGCCCCCACCATCTTTTCTTGCAACAATGGAAGAATATGTAAAAGAAGCTCCACAATCAGGTTCTGTCCAAAATAAATTGGTAAGTTGTTTCAAAAAAAAATTATTATTATGTGCAATTTTTTTTACATATAAAATTTTAATTTTAAAAGGATTTGTTATAATGTCTAGAGTTAAAAAGAAAAACCTCAAACTAGTCAACACATTATAATAGTAATTACTATATAGTTAAAAGGAGATTGAGAGCAATAATTTAAAAAGTTGTATTTTATGAGGTGTTGAAGAACAATATAAATTTGAGAATTTGATTATAGGAATATGAAGGGCGAAAGCAAGTATCAGAAGTAGCGTCAGATGAAACAAAAAAGCAAGGAGAAATTAGAATTAATAAGTTATTGATTAATGAACAAGAAAAGAGCAAACTGGAGGAACCTCGACAACTTATACCAATGGGAGATTTGTTGGTAGGTTTTTCTTTTAAATATGTATTTCAAATTTCATTTAATAAATGTAATATATGTAGGTTCAGGTTTTTTTTACTAAACAACTTGTTGTTTGTTCTTAAGGGTCCATATAAAACAAATCCGACAACTCTAGAAATAGAGAAAAACAATGGAATGGCTCTTGCAATTGTTCCGTCAGGTATTTTCAAATATTGCACTTCGATTTTTTTGCGAGTTTTTTAAGTTTGATTTTCAATTTCAATAATCTATTTTACAAAAATTGAAAAAGTTAATTTTTTTTTTTATTTTGTTTCTCATACTTTTTGAAAATAGAGAAAATAACATTACTAAACTTTATTGTTAAATTACCGACTTGAAAATCAATTATGTAGTAATTTATATGCAAGTAATTAACAAAAAACAGTATTTCAATCATTTATATTCAAAAAATTAGCAAAATTTAACGATTCAAGTTCATTTGTTTACCACCAATTGGAATAACTTATCGATTCTCATAAAATATGAAGATCAAAATTTAACCAATTAGAGTATAAAAACTCTCTATTTTCGTAAAATAGAGAGATGAAATTAAAAATCAAATTAATGTTTTATCCAGATCAATGGTTTGGTTTTTAAAGATTTAGGTTTCAACTTTTTATTTAAAATCCATAAATTGATCATGTCAACTAACTTTTAATTGCTTTTTATGAAGGAACTAATTTAGCAAGCCATGATTTAAGTGAACAATGGGAACTAGCGCTTTTTACAACACCAAGTAACAACATAACTCACGCAGTAGAAAGTGAATTGGTTAGTTTTCTTTACTCAATGTTCATTATGCTACTAGTATGGGGTAAGGGGTGTGGCGTGTTTCTTTTAGGGCTTAATCTCTTAACCGCATTAGTTGAACTATCGGTTGAATGTCCACATTTAATTTTATAATAGAAAACATTTACCCAAAAGATTGTGTTATTACATCCGTTTAGTGGTAATTGTAGTGAATTATTTTGGACATGCGAATGAATTCAATAAGTTATTAGTAGATAGCGTTTATGAGGATGAAGCTATTAGAAGACAAAAACAGATGACAAATGCAAGATATGGATCTGAAGGGGTATTGTTCAAAACCCATTTCAAGATACATTTATAATGCCCAATCACATTGCAACACCAACTAATGTACAGATGATGCCAATATTGACTCAACAACAACAATATCCACAATGGCAGCAACCAATGATGATGACGGTACCTTACCAATACCCTCAACAGCTACAAGTGCAATATATGGGTCATTTTAATCCCTTTGGAGAACCTCCTCTTTTTAGCATCCCACCAAATTCAATTTTACTGCAATAGAACCATCTTACATTATTTTAAATGTTATTTTTCCTTCTTTAATTTAATTTATTCATGTATATGTTTTCACTAATGCAAACATTTAATAAATGGTATTTGAAATTATTTGGACCACCGAATAAGTTCGTTGTAATCTTTTAGGCTATATTAAAGTTTTTGTCATGTAACCTGATTCAATTAATTCAAATAAAAATTTTGGATACAATTTATTAATCAATTTTTTAATAAAATACTACTTTAATAAATAAATCAATGTGTGGTACATGAATCATTTATTACATCCAATAATATGGCGGGGATGTCGTTTATCTAGATTTCATCCATGCTCTTCACTAAACCATGCTCTACAAGAATATGAAAGGCTACATTATTAGCCTTTGAAACAATAAAGTTGTTAGAGGCCTTCCTTCAACAACAAGTGACCAAATCAAAGACAATCGTTGCTAGATTTCTTTTTATACAAAATGCCCATAGAATAACCACTGCAATGGCTACTGTTTTAAACCCATTTCCTTTATAGATATTTGAAAGCCATGGTACGAAGCCCTCAAAAAGTTATTTACTCATCCAAGAGTAACCCATTTCCCTCCAAATTACCATTGTCGTAGGACAACCCTAAATATGATGTAATATGGTCTCAATCTCCATCGTGCATATGAAATAACAATCATCAACAATTACCACACCATTGGTAGTGTGGTATTAGCCTCCATCCTATATATTGAGGTTGCTTACAATTCCTTTTAATTAATTGAATTTTTATGGGTTATAAGTTCTCTCATTTGCTACAGGGTTTTGTTAAAACACTAAATGAAAAACTTGTTAGAAACTTTGATAGTTGTACTTCATTGTTGAACTTTATGTTATAACATGAACCACAACAAGTTTTCTATGACATTCAAAGTAGTTTGTGTTCGTGATCTTGACTTGTAAATGCTTAATGTTTTTTATTTATTAAAGGATGTATTAAGTAGAAAATGCAAGATATTTAATGTACAAAATGAACTAGATAAAGTTTGGATAATGTCTAAACTTTTGTAGGAATTTTGAAATGTGTGAAAATTTTCAAATTTGCTTATACTTTATTTGATAAAGTTGGGCAGCTCACTTGTGTATCAAATAACATTTTGAATTTAAAGTTAAGTATTTCAAAATTGGAGCTTTATCTTGCATAAATCAAGTTCGAAATTCAAGCTAGTAGATTGTTTATCTTTTTTAGATAAGCTAGAAAAAAGTAGCCTATAAATATAACTATCGCAAATGATGAAAGCAAATTTTTTTAGTGATTTATTTGTACTTTTCAAGAGTACATTCTTTGAATTACTTGAGGCATTCTTCTAAGCCTTTTACTCTCCGATTTATTTAGATATTATTTGTAAAGAGATTTTGTTTGTAAAAGAGATTTTTGAGTGAGTAATTGTAATAATTTGAAGGTAACTTTAAGGTTGTAATCATCCATTAGAGTGAAGGTAGACAAAGCTTAAATAAATAGTTGTATTGAATTAATTGTTGAGTAAAATCATTCCTTGATATAAGCTCTACAAAGCTATGACTGTTGACTCTAAGTTGTGTTAACACAATTGGTATCTTTCTACTCTTTACTTTATTACTTAATTCACACAATAGTATTGTTGCATTATTTGTTATACCAACAAAATTGACACAAAACTTTATCAAAGGTAAACTATGAGTACTTTTTCAATTGGTATTAGAGCAGACTTTAAACGTACTTGAAGAAGATCCAGAGCTCACTTAGCTAACATAGAATCCATGAAGAAAGGTAGTTCAATCACTTGAGTATTGTTGATACTTGGTTCATTAAACTATTCATAGTGGAAGCCGACTTTCATCATGTCAATAAATGATAGGGCTTGGAAGGCTTTAAAAGATGGATGGACTCGACCAACAACCATGGCTACTGATGGCACCATACTTTTAAATAAGAGAAGTAAATACACAACTAATGAAGTGATAAATGCACATAGCCATTCAAAAGTCTTAAACATAAGATTAAATGAAGTTGATATGGAGCAATTTAATGTCATCTCAATGTGTGAGTCAGCTAAGAAAGCATAGATAATATTGCAAAATCAACATTAAGGAAATAATGTCATACACATGTCAAAACTTTAGATTCTAAAAACCAAGTTTGAAAATTTTAAAATGCATGAAGATGAAAATTTTCTAAGTTTTATGCACATTTATGTGAAATTTATAAGGAAGCATTTTGTCTTGTAAACATTTCTCTAATGTTAAACTAGTGCATGAAGTTATGTGATTCTTAATAAAGAGGTTTGCTATTAATGTTACATCAAATGAGGAAGCTAAAAATGTCACCACACTCAGGAGTGACAAGCTCATAGGCTCACTTAGAACCTTTGAAATGAATATGGAGGAGACTAAAATAAATAAGATCAAACCTAAAAAGTATATTGCTTTCAATGGTTAGAAAGATGTTGCACCAAAAAAAATTCAACAGTTGGATCTATTGCTGAAATTAAAAAGCAATTGGATTAACTTACAAAGTATTTTAATAGGGCCATTAAAAAAATTCTCTAAAAATGGAAATGAATTCAAATGTTGTAAAGGACGGTAGTCAAAACAAGATCCATCTAGAGAAGAGTTCTCAATCAAAGAAGACAATTCAAGGCTATAAATGCAAGGTCCTTGGACATATTCAATCCAAATGTGCTAACATAATCAAAAAGCAAAGGTCATTTGTAATAACTTGTAGTGATGAAGAAATGTTTCTAATTTAGATAAACTAAGAAACTATGTTGCACTTGTTGCATCTGTTGAGAATCATGTTGCAATAGAGTCCAAAATAATGACAAAGTTAGATTCAAATAATGACAATGTACCCTTTGAATCGCTAGAGGAAGCTTACTACTATATGTTGAAGAAATGAGAAATGGTATGCCTGATTAATGAGTCTTCAAGGGAAGAAATTACTACGCTCAAAGAAGAGAATACAAAGCTCAAATTGATTATCAAATAACAAGATGATGTGATTACTGAAAAATATGACTCTAAAAGCAACCAAAAATAATTAAATGATGCCACAGTTGTGTTGAAGAGATTTAAAGGCTAAAATGAAAAGCTTCATGAAATTTTGACATCTACAATATTCGAACTAAGCTATAGAGGATTCGGTTACACTTACAATGATAAGAAATTTAAATATTTTACAATCCTTATTAAAGCTAAAGTTGTATGTTCTTCATTTGAGAAAGTGAATAAGAGATATAGAAGATTTATTTGTCACAAGTATTAGATAGAAGGGCACATTAGACCTCCCTACTATAGAATTATGAGTGACTATGACTAGCAATTTCAAACTATTAAATATAATGTTGCAACAACAAATTTGACAGGAAGATTTTGATAAAAGCATTTTTGGGTGAAAAAAGATCAACCACTTTTTAGTTATAATGATCAACAAAATATCAGTGGTCAAAAGAAACATAAAATTGCAACTTATATAAATCATATTGAAGATATATCTAATATTAAACATACTCTATCTAGGTTTCATGGAAAAGATCCCTATTATTCTACGAGTAACAACCCCTATTATTGATGATGTAGCATTTGATCTCATCCCTTCTAAACAATTTTATGCAATCTAGTAAGACGTAAATAGAGTAAGGGTGAGTAATAGCGTTGAATTAGTGTTAATGGTTACTTATACTATGTCTTATATTTATGTTAACTATGGTTGATTTATTTGTGTTTTTTTTTGAGATGATAAGATTTGACATGATGGTTGAATTTGTTTGGCAAGTTTTATCAAATTTGGTTTCTAGAAAGATCTAACGGTGAATAAAATTACATGTTAAAGGGAGATGAATTTTATTGTTGATCTTATTTTGGGAATGTTTGGTGGTCAAGTGACTATACTTGCACATGACGAATTTGATCTATAACATCTAAAATATCATGACTGAGCTCTCATTTATTATATATCATCACGAAAACTACATATCAAGTGCTCGTCCAATGACTTTATCATAAATTTGTTACCCTTATAAAATATTCTTAATATCTTTAGGATGAATTTGTTTTCCCAATATGATCTTATTTTATCTCAAGGTAATCATTTCATCTTCCTTCATCAAGTGCTTACTTTTTCCAGTGTTAGAGCTTTCATACTCCTGCCAATAGCTTACTGGATTCTCTATTTTTCAAACTTAGACCTCCTAATTTCTGCTCCATGTAGAGCTTACCGTACCATCCCGTCTTTGGAGCAGTGAAGAAGATGAAATAAGGAAAGAAAATGAAATAGAATTGAGATGAATCATCTCCTAAAAGTCACCTCTCAGCTATTTATAGCCCTTATCACACGGTCTCCAATTGTGTAAAATCCATGCTTTGACAATTATTATGTTTCCCACTTAAAAGTTAGCTGGTTTAAATCCAACCAAACTGACCTTAGATTTCAACCAAATCCTAAATTGGTTATTTAATCCTCCCGACTTTCCAGTAAAGGTCACCAAATTATGCCTTCTTTCAATATAATCCCTCAATTATTTCTAAATTTCCTAACCAAATGGAAATCGAGTGTGACATTTACTATAACAGCCCGTTTTCAATGAATCAGAACAATGGTTTTGGGACCACAAATCTGAGGCCGAAAGAAAATTTATTTTAAATTTTTTACGGTCTACATTATGATAGAAATATCATATAAAAATTTCGTTAAGAAATTTTAACGATTACATGTTTAATTTGATAAAAAGGACCAAAGTGCACAAAATGTAAAAGCTGACTTTTTGTAGCTAAAGGGATCAAACAGCTATAGAATTCAAAATTGGAGGTCCTTATATGGCAAATAGACCATTTAGAGAGTTAGTAGATAAGGATGATTATTCATCATTGGAAATTTAATAAAAGTAAAGGATTAATTTGAAAAGATGGTAAAATAATGATGATAAAAGAAATAAATAATTAAATTAAGTCATTTTCATCATCTTTCCTAAATCAAAATACATGGAAACCCTAGTTATGAAGCTTGAAGATAAACAAGCTTATTTTGCTTAATTAGGTGAGTAATCTTGTCCCGTTTTAATGATTTTTATGTTTCTGAAATCGTAATAGCTTAATCTAGCTATCTCGGGGATTAATTTGTAAAACTATCAAATTAGTAGGGTTTTTTCATGGATGAATATAGTTGAATTATTAAGTTTTATGGTAGAAAATGAAATGTTGTTCATAGATAAACATCTATACAGAGAATTTTGATGAAATTATGATTTAGGGACTAAATTGTAAAGATGGAAAATGCATGAAAAATTTCTGAATTTTGTGAAATACATGGGCTGCTACTGTGATACATGAAAATTGGCTAGGCTTGGAATAAGGATTAAATTGTATGAATTTTATTTCCTGAGTCTAGGGATAAAAGCGTAACTAATTAAAAGTATAATGGCAAAATAGTAATTTTGCCAAAGATGTGTGTTGGACTGAATTGAATGTTAATTGTATTAAATTGAGCTAAATTCATTTGTATAGATCTGGATAGACACAATACAGAGTTAAATCGAGGGAAAGAAAAGTATCGGATTAGTATATTACAAACCTACGAACACTTATCGAGGTAAGTTCGTGTAACTAAAATGTATGTTTATATGTTTAAATTGAATATTATGTTTGTGAAATGTATACTTACCATGTATAAATATCGTTGACATATCCAAAGATATCTGACAAGTACCAAGTCCCATTTGAACCTAAAAAATTCGATGGATACAAATGACATTGTCATTGAGGGTTCCCGATTGGTTGTGTTCCTGCATGTGCTGTAGACACACCACAGCTCTTATGAGCGTCCCAATATTTGGCTCTCACGAGCTTCCCGTTATTTGGCTCTCCAGAGCTTCCTGATAATTGGTTCTTATGAGCTTCCCCATTAATGGCTCTTCGGAGATTCCTGATATTGGCTCACATGAGCTTCCCAAATTTGGCTCTCTTAAGCTTCCCGTTTACTACTCTTATGAGCTTTCCAATATTTGGCTCGCAAGAGCTTCCTATTACATGGCTCACATGAGCTTCTCGTTGTATGGCTCGAAAGAGCTTCTTGATTTCATGCTCATATGGGCATACTTGTATAGGAATTGATGGATTACAAATTTGTACACATCATGTGTAATACCCGTGTATCCAACAATATTTTAAATGGTTCAATAGGCAATATTCTGTTATAAGAAAATGTGAATCTAATACGAATTGTTATCTATATATACATGAAAATCACATGGAAATGATAGTACATGATATATGAAAATATTAGACAGGTGATACAAGTATGAAACTTGTTTGGTGACTTTATTCATCCATGATTAAGGGTTATTATATGATATTACATGATATATGTGCTTAGGCTTTTGACCAAGTTGTTTGGAATATGTTTTGTATGCTTACCTTATATGTGAAATAATGGTAAGTTAAATTCCATGTTATACGAACTTACTAAGCATTAAATGTTTACTCTATTTTATTTTTCCTGTCTTATAGTAACTCAGAAACTCGTTAAGGTTGGAAGCTGGTCGGAGCTACATCACACTACCCATCAGCCTTTTTGATATATTTAGTAAATCAATTTTGGTTATAATGGCATGTATAGTTTAATTTAGCCATTGATGGCATGTAAATGTTTTGTTGTGATTAGTCATTTGATTGGCTTAAGTTTGATACATTTTGATATATAAGTATATGGCTATATCATGGTTGATGTGTGTTTTGGTATGATTGAATGATGGTTAACTAATAGGCATATTGAGGCATGGTTTGATTTGGTATATTTGGTACAAATATGTTTATATATTTAATTGATCAATTTGATAAGCATAAATACTTGGTCATATATGATGATATGTCATGCATAAGACTTGGTTTGGCTTGATTTGAATGCTTTGTTGTGGTTTGTTAATATGTTAAGTGTTAATGTAGGTAGAAGACAAATTGGGCAAGAAATGGGGCTAGAAAAATGGCTTATTTCATCTACACGGGCAGAGACATAGGCGTGTGTCTCAGTTGTGTGTGACACACGGCCAGGTAGCACGATCGTGTGTCCCCTGTATTTTAAAATTTTCACAAGTCAGTATACTTAAAATTTGTTCACACGGCCTAGCATATGGGCGTGTGGTTTGGCCGTATGTCCCTTGCATCATTTAAATTGTAAAACAGAATACTCAAATTATTCACACGACCTAGCACACGGGCGTGTGGCTTGGCCTTGTGACCCCTATACCTTATTTATTTGCCTATCAATTACAACATTATTTAGTTATGAAGTCATTCCACTAAAGTATCATGACTGAGCTCTCATTTATTATATATCATCACGAAAGCTACTTATCAAGTGTTCATCCAATGACCTTGTCATAAATGTGTTACCCTTATAAAATATCATTAATCTCTTTGAGATAAATTTGTTCTCCCAATATGATCTTGTTTAATCTCATGGTAATCATTGCATCTTCTTTCATGAAAAGCTAATTACTATCAAATAGTAATTAAATCATTTATCACTAAGAAAAATGACTCGTTGTCACGTTAAGTTTCATCTATCATGTATCATTGAGAAGATATCATTTACCCTTTTATTGGGCTATGAATTCCATTGTTGTGGAATGATGCTACATGTTGCAGAAGTCGTATATCCAACATATGAATTTTCAGTTCCTTATCTATTTGAATTCAAGCTTTCATTTGCATCAAAATATACGAGTCACGCATACACAGTTCATCATCCACTTAGGATTAAAGTATATCACACTATGAACATGACAAATAAATAAATTCATAAATTGATATATGATCTATTCTACTTGGGTCTTGTCAATGTACTATCATTCAATTCAATTGCATTTATATCTTTATCTTTAGGGAGACATTCGCTCTGATACCCAAGATAATGTATATTCCCAAGTGGACTTGATAGACGAGATATTAGTCTTTTAATTGATTTTCTTAATTCTGATTAATCTTAAATTATCTACTAATATAAGTTGTCATTATGTATTACGATCTGACCACGTAATATCACTTAGTATTAGTTAAACCTTAAAAAATAAATGAGCTAATATTTGCTTTTATTTTGCTTTACATGCAAAAATTATTGAGGACAATATATAAAGATATTGATGATTCTAATGGATATTTTACTAAACCAATTTGTTTGAAAAATTACAAATCCATATAAACAAAACCACTTCACTAAAAGCATTAGATCCCAACAATTGCTTCTCTACTAAATTTAGGTTGAAAGGTTCTTTGTCATTAAATTGTTTAATATATGGTAGTTTTTCATATTTCAGCTGGCCAATCTACGATTATTTGATTGCATTCTACTCCTCTAGGTACCTTTGTGAGAAAGTTGAAGCATGTTGCTTCAAGGAAGTAAGTTTTTTGTTTATTTTTATGCTTGTATTCTATTTGCAAGTTTAAAATAAGTTACCATTCCATTTTTAAATTGTAGGAAATTTTACCTAATTTTATATTTTAATATGATTAATTAATTCTAATTCTTAACATTAAAAACATGATATAATGAATTCAAAACTTTAATTGCCATACTCATACTTTAACATTGGGATCAAACCTTCTACGTAGATTTCATGGATATTTGAGCTATTAATTAGGCCTTTTTATTAATAAGGAATATGTTAAATATTGGCCAAATTACATTTGAAAAGGTGGGGAAGATTTTTGAGACAGGAGACTAGGAGGAGTTCCTAGTAATTTCTTTTGAAACCTCAATACAGGTCTTAAATGAGAATTTGTAGTTAGTGTAAGAAAAAAATTATTTATAATACTTCTGATTAGATTTAAATTGCCAAGCACCAGCATACAAAGATTGCATATCAATCTATCCATATGGAGAAAATTGCCCCCTCCACAAGTTTTGTGGTTGATTACTCGTGACCTCTGAGCCAAGGTTCAAGAGCTAACTACACAAGTTTAGCTAAGAATATTTCTGCATCTACCGTCGTAGGCCATTGATGATCATTCCTCCCAATATAATGTTAGAGCTATTAATGCGACTCCAAGATGCAGTCCTGTGATAGCCTTCGTGATCGAACCATTTAGTCCATCATACCATATATTACTTTATGTTACTCTCAACTATAACTTGCATTATGTTTTTTTTTTCTGTGGCTTTGTATTTTACTATTTGAACCATAGTACTTGGATTTAACTTTTTGTTTAGTCGATTTTATGTATTTGCACTCATTTTGTTACTTTATTTACATTATGACTTTTGGTTACTTTTAATATTACTATTATGACTTTTGATGATTTTTCAATGCTTTTATTTTGTGAAGTTTTCATTTCTTTCATTATCATTTAGCCAAGTAAAAGCAACTAAAAGCATCTTTTTTGTGACATTTTTATTATTTCATCATTTTTGTCAAAATAAAAAACTAAAAGTATCCATTTTATGATGTTTTTATTCTTTAGTTACCTTTTAGTAAAAAATAAAAGTAACTAAAAATGCCTTTTTTGTGACGTTTCTAAATCGATTATATAAAAGTAACTAAAAGTGTCGTTTTTGTGACGTTTTTGAACTAATTGTTCATGACACTTTCTAAACATCACAAAATACGCAACATTTCGTAACATTTTAAAATCATTTTTCCTGTTGATTTGGATTGATTTTTTTGTGATGTTTAAGGAAATCATTTCGTGACGCTTGTGTTAGGTCAATATGATGTTTTAAAAAGTAAAGAAAGATAATACTTTTCATGGCTTTTTAAAAAGTCACAGAAAAGATACCTTTTCGTGACATTTTTAAGTGTCACAACTTTTAGTTATGTTGCATCCATGACGTTTCACCAAAAAGGTCACAAATGGTTAACATTTACTTTTCATAATGTTTTTGGTGTTTTTGTGACGTTTCAAAAACATCACGAAAAGTCCTTTCTGGTGTAGTGAAAGTGAGGGTCAATTGAGGTTACAATTATCTATTAGGTTGAAATCAATAGCTATATCAAGTTCATTATTCAGTAAAATCATTCTTTGGGCTAGGCTCCACAAAGATAAGATTGTTGAATCCGAGCAACATTGACAAAGTTGTTGTCTTTATGCTCTTTACCTTTGTATTTAATTCACATACCAATATTATTGTATTCCTTGCTATAACAACAAACTTGATTGAAAACTTCAACAAAGGCAAACCATGTATGCCTTTTCAAGATTATTTTCAATAAGAATAAGGATGAAAAGGGTGATTAACTAAGGCTTCAAGACGCAAATTTACCAAGAATGTTTAGATTAATGAAAAGAGAGTCATTTGAACTATTGCTTTACACCAATCTAAACCCAAATTTGAGATCCACTATAAGATTCCACTTAAGAAAACAAATGCTAGGAAATTTTCTAATTAGATGAAGTGGTTGCTATCCCTTTAGCCTAATTTTCCTCTTTCCATCAAAAAGAAAAGGGAGAGAATAAGATAGAGTTCTAATTCTTCTACTTGTAATAGGCTACAAAAAAAAGGCAGAGAGAAGTGAGAAAACCTCCTTGTAGTTGAGAGCCTCCATTGCCATTTCATGGAGAAATAACTAATTTTAGAAAGTGATCCTTGTCCTAAACTCATCTGGCACCAATTGCCCATTAAATTAGTCACAATTATTAAAAGGGGTAGAGCTCTAAAAAGTTCTTAAGATTTCAATTTAGTGTTAAAAGAATAGAGAAGTGTCCATTTTATGCATCAATGAATTTTAGTTGAATAATTGTTGTTAAATGTGTATTGAATATTTAATTTTTTTTGAAGTTAGAGATCAGAACATGGGTAAATGGAGTACAAAAGGTAAAGAAAAGCTAGTGGATTGAAGTTTGATGCGGTGAACCTAGTGTTTTGGAAGCTTATCAATGTAAGTGCTCATTAAATTTTGATGTGTTTTATGATCTATAACTAGGAAATTAATGAGAGTTTAATGTGCTTAAGAATTAAATGATGAAAAGTGGCTTAGTGTGAGAATTTAATTGATTGCAATTGATAATGTAATTATTATTAGAAATGACAATGTATTTAAAATAAGACATGAAAAAAGATAAAAGAACATGTTATTCAATGATTAATAGATCATGTTCATGTATGAGAAACGGAACAATAATAATAATAATGAAAAGTTGATAATTGACAAAAGGAGATTTAGAAATGATATGCTTATAATCAAAATATAAACGAATAGATTATAGCCATGAAAGGTCAAGTAAGGAACCTTGAATGGAGATCGTTATAATGAAATTTTGTGACTACTCGTGTTTTTTTATTGAACTTAGAGCTTATATTGAATTTGATTTGCTCTTATGAAAGCTAAGTTAATGTTAATCATGATCCTGTTAAAAATGTTATTGATTTGCTTAAAAACAACGTTTACACCAAGAAATTACCAAATAAAATGTATTAACATTTTTTAATCATGTAATGCCTTGATAAATCATAATATGAGGTTTTCAAATATAGATGGTATGCCATTAGTACTATAGTAGTACCACATTTTACCATTATGATGTGTTGGTTTGTGTATGAGTGCTTGTATGATAGTTAAA
This sequence comes from Gossypium schwendimanii, assembly GCA_013677275.1. Lineage (NCBI taxonomy): Eukaryota > Viridiplantae > Streptophyta > Magnoliopsida > Malvales > Malvaceae > Gossypium > Gossypium schwendimanii. The sequence goes on from CM025248.1 coordinate 10,678,958, forward strand.
GCACATTTTTTGCATTGGATTCGTTGGATGGGGTGTAATGAGCCATTAGTATCAACGAATGGGGCACTTTGTACCAATATCGTTATTGGATGATTGTGATCTTTATAATTAACTAAGTTCCACTACAAGTTACTAAAACTGAAATTGTATTAAACAATAAAACCATATTACAATAGCTTAATTAAAGTAGCAATAATCTAAATCATAAAGATATTAACAAACCATAGAGTTATGTGACTTAATCGTGATATATGTTCCTAAAAAGCATTTAAAAAGATTGTATTGTATTAAAATCATCTATCGAGATTTCAAGAGTTCACCACCATCCCAACGTCTTATCCTTGATCATCCTTATCTCGTTATCGTCCGAACCAACTTTGTGGACATCCCATCTTCACCCACCAGCATCTCTCCGCACTTAAGAAACTATGCTCTTGGTGTAGTGATTCGAATACTTTTCCACCCTTAACACTATTGAACCGTAATACCATATTAGATCGTAACTATTTTTGAAATTAGAATACATGATAAATACATGTGTACAAGTGAATAGAATTAAAGAGAGCATTTAGTATGATTATTGTATTAAGATTCCATAATTAAAAGTATGGTTATGTAACAACCCGACACCCGACCCGATTGCCAGGTCAAGATATCGAGATACTACATTTGTTTCCGAAGCAACAACAGTCAAATTCATTTGGTTCTAAATACCTATTTAATCAATTTGATTAACTTAAGCTTTTGATATGCCTTAGGATCATTTTCGAGTCTTATACAGGTTTATTGTAGCCTTTAAAATGATATAAAGAGCAATAGGGACTAAAGTGAAAGATTTTCAAAATTTTCGGGTGATGTCGCAACGTGGTTCCTCCGTTGTTGTGACGAGAATCCTATTTTTCATGTTTTACCATATTTCAAGTTTTTTTTAACATCCAAGTCCTTTTTTAAAGCTCAAAATTTAATCAATTCAACTCATTTCATATATATCATTCACATTTACCCATTTATAATCTCAAGTCCACATAATAAAACATTATATTCAATCAAAGATGGCAAAGCTATTAAAATTAACACAATTGTCAAAGTTTTACAAATAAGTCCATTAAAGGACTTACACTTACAAATACAATTTACTTTTTCTACATACCTTAACTATTGTCAACATTTAGCAATCAATTTATCAATTAGAACTACCTTAATTCATTTTATAATCATCACTCACTTAGTACCTTAACAATATATTTGAACTTCTCTTATGTATTAGCAAATCCATTATTTGCAACAACTTAGCAATACCACTCTTCTATCATTTTTCTCTTCTTCTCCTGTCTGTTCCACTTCCTTTATTTTTATATTGTAATGGCCCAAATTTAAAGTTATCGGAACAGTGGTTTCGGGACCACAAATTCGATGAGAAAAATTTTATTTTTATTATATTACTATGGCCTACAATTTTACGAAAAGATTTCGTGAAAATTTCGTTCAAAAATTTTGACGTTTGGGCACTCAATTTAGTCAAAAGAACTA
>CM025248.1:10713739-10724901 GCA_013677275.1 Gossypium schwendimanii
ACGTATTGGGTTCCGATTTTCTTCGTTAAATCTAACAATTGAGCATTTCTCTTTAATCAAAAATAAGAATTCATTATTGGGAATTCAACACGTTGTGTCCTAACGTATTGGATGTGGCGTATTGATTTCTCGAAATGAAGATTTTTGGTAAGAAATAATAAAGGAAATATTCCAAATTTGGGATTTTGGAGGAATTGTGCCCCAACGTATTGGGCCGCGATTTCTTAAATCTTGAATAAATGTATATTCTTTTACATTTTTTATTATACGAGTATTCTGGCCTAATTCATTTTTGAGGAAATTAGAATGTCGTGCCCTAAATCATTGGGTGTGACATTTTCTTTCTCTGAAATGATAAGGGTCTTAATACGTAACGTTTTTAAGTTTTTGCTAAGGATTATATATTTTCAAATTTTCGACATTAAGATATTAATTAATTAACTAGGTACCAATTTTTGGGCGTTATGAGGGTGCTAGTCCTTCCTCATACGTAACCGACTCCCGGACCCGTTTTTCTAAAATTCGTAAACCAAGGTCGTTTTTAGGTGACCCAATCACACTTTAATAAAAGATTGGTGGCGACTCTAAATTTTCATCGACAACTAATTTTTGTTTTTTCCAAAAAAAAAAAAAGTTTCGACATACATGTGATATTGATGTATGGAAATTAAACCCGACCCGACTGCTTTGGGAAAGAAAACAAACAATTGGAAGGATATTTGTGAGAAAACGATATTGTTTGCAACTTGTTTAATTTAATTAGACGAAATGCAATATAAACTGGGCCAGCTGCCACTCACAAATCCCGTGAGAGAAACGAGAGAAGGAAAAACAAAAAAAAGAAAAAGAAAAAGAAAAAAAAGAAAAGGAGGAGACACGAACCCAGAATTAAAGAAAAACTACAGCAAAGAAAGGTAAAGATTCGATCTACCATCTTCACATATTCCAATTCTCACGCTTTTCCGTTTCCTTTCGTTAGAATTTACAGTCCTCAAACTCAATTAGATTTGCCCTTTTTTAACTAAAATTCATATGATCTGGCTTCTTGATTTTGCGTAAGATTCAGATTTAACACTTTCTTAACAAATCCAGTTTTAATTAAGCTTTTTCATACTTCTGAATTTCATTTTTGCATGTATTTATATATAACCCATAACACATTTATTAATTTGTATGTTTTACAAGTTTCAGATTCTCTTTCAACCGTTGCCAATCCTCCTTTCTGCCCAAATTAGAAAAGAGAAATTATATTAATTGCCTTTTATTTATACATAAACTTTCGTGTAAAGTTAGCTTGAAAGGTCTCGGAAATTTTCCTTTATTGCAAATCTTACATTCTTCTTCTTATCATTATTAATAAAATTATTATTGTTTGGTATTGCCATGTTTTAGGTTCTGTGTCTCCTGTTATTGCGGTTCGAAGAGAGGATGGCAATGGAATACGAGAGTAACAATTGGATTTGGGACGGGGTGTATTACTGCCCACGTCTCTTTGGTGGCCTAATGCTAACGGCTGCCTTGCTTGGTTTGTCTACCACTTATTTCGGTGGAATTGGACTTTTCCCATTGTCATATGTTTGGTCAGATTCAGGGATCTTCCACAAGAAGAAGTGTGAGAAGAAGCGCATTCGAGTTTACATGGATGGGTGCTTTGATCTCATGCATTATGGCCATGCCAATGCGTTGAGGCAAGCTAAGGCTTTGGGAGATGAATTGGTGGTTGGGGTTGTAAGTGATGAGGAGATTATTGCCAATAAAGGTCCTCCTGTTCTGCCCATGGAAGAGAGGTACTAATGTGACTCTGTTTTTCGTTCGATATTTTATTTCATTATCTGTAGTTCATTTATGTCTTATCCTTGTGTTTTGCACATATAAACACTGCTCTGTTTTGAATCTTCATTAACTCTAATCACATGGAAAGCATTCACAATGCCTTGGCTTATTAATGAAGGTTTTGAAAACTAGCACAGCTCAAAATACTGTGATATCCTCATATGTGAAAAAATAACTTTGTTGAAAGAAAACAGTGAGGAAAAAGATTAAATATGTACGTGTGTGCGTGCGTGTGTGCATGCATTCATTCAAGTCTATATGTATCCAAATCTGAAGTATGAGAATCAAGAAGCCTAATAAATTGTAACAGATTAGCTGTTTTACAATGGAACCTTCACATGCATGTAAAATCAGTTAATGAACAACATGAATTGCAGAGGCTAGTTATCTGGTGCAACAATTTCTTTTTCAAGAGCATGTAGGCAAGAAGGCTGTATACCTTAGGTATTATCTTTGCTTCTAACTTATTAAGCTGTATTGAAATTAATATCTCCTATGCAATAAAGTTCTCAACTTTCAACTTGATTAATCTGCATGCCGGTCTTTCCCTTGATGGTTTGTTTGTCAACTCGCTACTGTTGGTAAGATTTTTGTAATTACTGTATTGTGTGGTTCCATGGATCTCATTGAAGTTCTCTCCAGGCTGGCACTTGTTAGTGGATTAAAGTGGGTGGATCAAGTAATAGCAAATGCCCCCTATGCAATTACTGAGCAATTCATGAACAGTCTGTTCAATGAGCATAAGATTGACTATATAATACACGGTGATGATCCTTGCCTTCTCCCTGATGGATCTGATGCTTATGCCTTGGCAAAGAAAGCCGGCCGCTACAAGCAGATTAAACGCACTGAAGGTGTCTCCAGCACGGATATTGTTGGTAATAAAAATTTTCTCGAGATGTGTTCAAGATTCCTTTGGTTAAACCCTTTTCATCTACTAGCTTCTGTAAATTTCAGTAATTTCTAATTATTTCACTAATTATACATATGTAGGAAGAATACTTTATTCTGTAAAGGATACTGAAGGGGGTGGAGATCATACTAGCACACTTTTGAATGGAGATTCAGGTGAAAGATGTCATTCACAAAGGGCTCAGATTTCCCAATTTCTACCAACATCTCAGCGGATTGTGCAATTTTCAAATGGCAAGGTACTATTTAGTTTCACACTAGCCAGCCTAAGAGAAACTAAGCTTCATATTAAGGATCCTTCAGAACTATCTTTGAGATTAGCTCATTGATATAGTTACTTAAGAAATTATAATTTTAGGCAGCATGAAAATGGTATAAAGAGTGCACTCTTTAAAATCTGTTTGCAAGAAAGAGTTATAGCCTCAAAAACTCCAAAGTGCTTGGCAAGCCTATTACTAAAAATTATACTAAAGTTATATTACGTTTGTCAAGTTCAGTTGGTAAAGGCATACAAAGTGCTAATTCTCTCTCCTTTGGCAGTTGACAATAACAAGAAAAAGATGATTTTATATCATCTTTCTTCAAATTAGGCTGGCTGAGCTACTCATTTACCATAGCTATTGTCTTGTTATGACCAAACTGGCCGACTGCCCTTCTGGCTTATAATCCCCTTGCAATGTTTTATTAAAGATGTGTTCTGTAGCATCATGAACGTAAAGGTCTGGATAAAATGCTTATGTAAATCTTTTGCTTGAAAGATAATTTTTAGGAAACTGATTAAAGCAATTTATTGGACGGACTTTAAAGTATAATATGGATCAATGGTTTGGTGCATTCTTCACTTTGTTTTTCATTCTCTTTTTTTATCTCACTAGTAGTAATATTCTTCTTTATCAGACGTGGGGGAGAGTGTGGGGGTATGGATGGATGTGGTGCCAATTTAGTTCTTTTGCTTTCTTTCTCCTTTTAACTGTATGTTTATGAGAATGCATGGCTCTCTTTGCATGCCAATCTCATTCAGTTTTTCTTCAGGGACCTGGACCAAATGCTCGCGTTGTATACATTGATGGGGCATTCGATCTCTTTCATGCAGGGCATGTGGAGGTATTTCATCCCTTTGATACTTTTCTCTCATCTGATTTTTCTTTTTTTTTTTTATGTTATTATGATTCCATAAATTTGGTGATTGCTCTCAATCAGATCCACATGTTATTCCAGTGTTGTTGTAAGATAAGCATTCTACTGTCTCATTGTAGCTTCTTTTAATACACATTTTGGTGCAAAATTTGAGCATAGCTTACTTTTATCTGGCTTGGCTACCATTGTCTGAATATATGAGCTGAGCAGCTAGCTGATATTGTTGCTCTATGGTGAGTAAATAACCCAACTGAAACTTTTAGTCCTGATAATTAAAATATAGGATGCCTATCCTGTAATGAGGATCCTTTAGATATGCACTTTCTCTATCAAATTTTAAACTAGAGTGGTGAACAGAATATTGTTAAAAGGCTGGGTGTTGATGCAGCTCAATCTATTTAATAATTTAGGTTAACACCTTTGTGATAGTCAAAGGCATAATTGATTTGTAGGGACCCGTGTGGGGAATAATTACTAAGTTAAATGCCAGAAGCTCTAAATTATGTACTTCATTCTTTTGATTTAGGGGTCTCCCAATGTTGAGTGAAGTAGCATGACATATATAAGATTTAAGGTAGGTATGATTAGAAAGCAACATTACCCCTTACTTTCAAATGGGAGATTACTATTTGAAAGCTCATTTGCGTTGTTGAAGTGCTGTAATCTTCATCATACTGCCAAACAACTAATTAATCCCAATATGGCACCATCTGATGTGTTTTGTTGTAACATTTAATTACACTTTGTAATTGAGAACCTTTTTTTCAATCAATAACATGCTAGTCTGGATGTGGACATCTTCCGACTGATCCTTCAGGGAAAAGGTTAATTATTCTCATTTGTAAAGGACATTGCCTTAAATATGGAAGTGGTCTAATGCTTCATCCTTAATTAGCTGATATTATTTTTCATAATCAAGATCAGAAAATGTGTTCATATATTCATTGGTTAATCCATAACAATGTTTGGTGTTAAGAAAGCCTGTGCAGGAACTTACACTGCCATCACCACCCACATCCTATGTAGGTGATGGACCATATATCTTGAAAGTCCTATGAATGCATTGTGATCCTTTGGTGGATCAACAAAGAAAATAGAAACTGTAACAAAAACTTGGAGGTTACTGCTAGAAATATGCAGTTAGTCATTGGAAAGGCAGAAAAAGGTTTGGAGCTAGGAAGGAGGACTGCAATGCTGAGAATGATATGTTCTTGTGGCTACTGAGTAAGATTGAAGAAATTAAGAATATTAAACTTGCGAGTTTATGATTTCTGATTGTTGGGAGAAGAGGAGAAACAACCTTATTTATTTATTTATTTATGTTTTTGGGTGAGGGGGCCCTGGCTGGGTGAGGATTTGTCTGAAAGAGTGAGAGAGGGTATATACCATCATAAACTCTTAAGAGCTGAAAAGAAAATGCTATAATTTGTGATCCACTGATCTATGTTCCATGTTATTTGTTTTTCTGGAAAAATGAAAGTTCTGCAACCGATTCCATGTTGTCCATGTTTACTCAGATCCTTAAGAAAGCTAGGCAGCTTGGAGACTTTTTGCTTGTTGGTATCCATACTGACCATATTGTGAGGTACTTCATTTATTTTATGCTTTGTTTATCTTTTTGTTTTGTTAGTATCTTTAAATTTTGTTGTAATACTTGAGTTTAGAAGGTTGAGAGTTAACTTCAGATACTCGCTTGTAAATTTGCTTATCTAAACTATATTTAAGCACTTTATTGAGTTGGTGTCACCCTTAACCGGGTCACTAACTCAGCTATGAAATTATAAAAATATCTCTTCTTTTAAGTTATAATTAATATTAGTATGATGACAGACTTTTTTCATTTCTTACTTTTGTGTCATCTTTAATTAAAAGATTAAAAATTACAAATCCAAGGATTGACCACATGTTCAATAGTATTAAAATACAAGTTCATTACCACTCCACTTATATTCATTATTGAATAATTTTAACAGAAAATAGCTTTAACATACAATATTTTCATTCATCTTCTATACTACATTTAAGCACTGTGCTGAGTTGGTGTCACACTTAGCGGCTCACCAACTCTGTTACGAGATTATAGAAATACCTATTCTTTTAAATTATAATTAATATTATTATGATGACACTTTTGTCTTTTCATACTTTTATATTACCATATTACCTTTAAATAAAAGAATTAAAAATTACAAATCCAAGGATTGGACACATGTTCAATAGTATTAAAATACAAGTTCATTACCACTCGACCTATATTCATTATTGAATAAATTTTAACAAAAAATATTTTCTTTCACCCGCATCATGGGTGTGACAAATTGTAGTGTTACTAAAGAGTTTCTATATAAGATATTACTCATGCGTCTACTTTGCATGCAGAGAGCACAGGGGGATGCCTTACCCAGTTATGCATGTTCATGAGCGCAGTCTTAGTGTGTTAGCTTGCCGTTATGTTGATGAAGTTATCATTGGTGCTCCTTGGGAAGTTACTAAGGACATGGTGTGGTTTTCTCTTGAATTTTATATTGCTATGTCTATAAATTAATCTGTGTATAAGATTGTACATCCCTTCGATTACATATCTATTTATTTGTATCGGTTTAGCATAGTTATTTCCTTGGTGGTGGCACAAAAATATGCAACAAGCTACAGTCTGTTGGCTGTAAGTTTTAACATGACCTAATCATGGTGATGAGGACCTCTATTTTCATTTTTAAGCATTTGAAGTGAGTAAAAGGAAAGGGTCTTGGTTTGATAAGGGGGAGTAAGTCTTATTTTCATGTATTCCTTTTTCTCATTATCCATTTTATCAAATCTTTTACAAAATAATGCATCCAGAAACAAGAATTTAGATTCAAGATATTGTTCCTTTTAAAGAGTAGACGCATCCTTCTTATATGCCAAAGCATGTCCATCCATTAAATACTTGTGCCATATGACTTGATGATTTAGTTGTTAATAGTTTCTGTAGCCAGGTCTTGGATTTAGAAATCCCCCCTCCCTCTCAGGCCTGAAAAAAATACAAGAAATATGTTTTTCTTTTCATTTCTTTTCTTTAAGAATTACTTATTTTTGTTTGTTGTTAACTGGTTGTGCATTTCTGTACTCTCTACAGCAATTCTATTGGTAATTTGCATTACATCATTGCTGCTGCTGCTACTACTAATATCACCATTGCTATTTTCTCTCTCTTCAAAATTGGAAAGCTGTCATGGCTCATGATATTTCTTTGTTTTAACAGATTACGACCTTCAACATTTCTATTGTTGTGCATGGAACTGTTGCAGAGAGTAATTCTTTGTTGCCTGTAAGTTTTCAGACCCTCTTTGGATTTAATTCATCGTTATGACCCCTTGTGTCTATGGATTTGGAAGAATTGCTGAGTTTGCTTTGTACAGGGTGAAACTGATCCATATGCATTTCCGAAGAGCATGGGAATTTTTCGGTTGCTTGAAAGCCCAAAAAGTTTAACCACTAGTTCTGTATCCCAAAGGATAGTTGCCAATCATGAGGCTTATGTGGTACTACTTACTTACACTTGACTGCATGGGACATTTTTTTGTTGTTTTATTCTCTGATGTTTAAATAGAAGTGGAAATTGATCGGCAATTGTTCACATTCTTTCAGAACAGCATTACATGCTAGACGTTTAATTTATGGATTACAGAGTATATCTTGGCTATGGATATCGTTGAAACTTTTTGCATGAGGCATGCACTGAAAGGAGTGTGCTTCTAACATCAATCGCATTTTGTTGGTCATTTTCAATTAGAAGAGAGATCAGTTGTAATTTTCTAGTTCCTTTGTATCTGATTTGCGTATCAAAATGTCTTACTAGTAACCTGAATCATGGGTGTTTTCTACATTTACTAGTTTCTTCATTTTAAGTCCTGCAAGATAGTGCTATTTCAGATGTTTAACCCTTTACCGAATGCTTGGATATATTTAAATATCATCTCTATCCTCAAAATTTTCTGCTGAATTTCCATGCAGAAACGCAATGTGAAGAAGGCACAGAGTGAAATGAAATACTATGAAGAGAAGACTTATGTCGCAGGGGAGTAGCTGATTTAGGTTTCTAATGTTAGCAAGTTTGGTACAGCTCTTCATGCTGCCTTAACAATTCATATTGATGTAGATGATTATATCAGCCTGTGGAAGACGCAGACAGTATTATTGGAAGATAGAAAGAGTGCAAGGCATGGCATCAATACCAGAAACTTCCAAGCCAACGCTTAATTTATATAATTTTTGTTATTCCAATTTTTTTTACCCCAGTTTTCTGAGATTTAGAAGAACCCTTTAATAATTTGTTTACTACGATGCTTGTAAACAATGTAATCACTGATTACTTTACCCCTCCCTTGGGTGGGGCGCATGATTTTTGTGTGCTTTTAATTCAAAAGCAAAGGTACTCTGTATATTTGCCTAATTATTTTGATTGTTTCAGAGTGGTGGTTTACGATAAAAGACGTAACAGAAAACAATCATGTAATCTAGAATGACCTTATTTGATATTTGGTTCTGTTTTCGTTTGCCTTGCGCGAATGAACGCAGAATCTCTTTTACCGTAAAAGTAAGGAAATATGACTCACGTTGGAAGTACAGAAAAAACCATGTGATTGGAGTGATGAGTCAGTAGCCGTTGTTTTCTTGTACATCCACTGAATCGGTAGCTTCCAGGGCTGGAACCCTCATCAATATCAGCTAATTCCATGTCATTTGCCCACGTTATTTTCAATGCCAAAAACTGAACAAGGAAATCGTATCCAACCACGAAACTTGGAAACTGCAGCAGTTAACACAACATGGTGAAGAGAACTATAGCTCGTTCTTGATTCTCGGGAAAGGACTCGTCGTCCTCTCAAATCCGGCGATAAATGGGAGAAATTAGGTCAAATTCTTATTATACCTTGTACTTTGCTTAAGTTTTGGATTTACTCTTGTATTTTCTGAATTGGTCAATTTTAGTTTCTATACTTTTTTAATTTTAAAATTTTAGTCCTAATACAACGTAACACTTCAATCTAATTGGTTAAATTATGCTATTAGTCACATATTAGAGTTACAAATTTAGTCTATATTATGGGTAAAGTCATTAAATTTATTAATTATTTTTTTATTGTGAGTAATTACATTTATGATAATATGCTTGCCACATTAAAATTTGAAAATAGCAAAATTTAATGAAAACTTGAAATTTATTTTCTATACTTTTATTTCCAGGAAGTTAATTGTTCTAGTTTTCAGATTTTAAAATTCATGTCTAACTACTAACGCTGTTAAAATTATTTTATTAAATTCAAGTTCATTATAAGATACTTTTTAGTTACGTGACTATCAACTGGGGTCTTTTTAATTCTAAAATGTCACAATAGCAAATTTAACAACAAAAAAAACTTTGTCAATAACTAGATCTGAATTTTAAAATTTGAAAATAAAAAAGGATGAATTAAAATTATAAAGACTAAATTCTAAAATTTTAAAGAATATATAGACTTATAACCAATTTAATAATTTATCGAAACTAAAATTTAAAATTCTAAAAAGTATAAAAAAGCTAAAATAAATTATAAGCACTAAACTAATAAATGATTAGGTGGATGTCCCTCTCTTCAACTTCCCACTCAAACCCATTTTCTTCTTTCGTCTTCCAACAATGAATTTAACTTTGTTGGGTCTTGAACACACGAAACATAGACTGGTTAGTAAAATTAAAACGAGGAAACAATTACATAAAAATAATACAACAGAGCATGATACAAATACTAAAAATTAAAATAATTCTTTAGTGTGTTCAATTTTGATTGGTTGGGTCCAACGATTTAAAGATTACAATTTTCTTAGAGTTTTACTATTCTAAATATGATACATTTACAACTACAACACAAAATATAGATATATGCTTTATCAATTATTATGTAGAATGAAATCAATATAAATCTAATAGATAAAGAATCGAAAATAATTGGATCAAATAGAAAAAAACGAACAAAACCTACTTACATGATAAAATTTTTTATTATATATTTATGATCTATGTCAATTGTTTTCCTTTTATGAGATCTATATATTTAGAAACATCATTTTATTTTATGTATGGTTATGATAAGAAATTTGATTTTGAAGTGTGATAAATTACCTAGAATTTTTTAATATATGACTTTAATAAAGCATTTTGGCATTGGCTTTATGTTTCGTTTTATTCAATTGAAGGAAATATCATTGACTTAGGGTGAGTTTGGATGGGTGATTGGGTGCGGTGCGGTGCGGTGCGTTTAGCTTACTTTTTGTCTCACGCTACAGTATCGCTACAGTATCTAATCTCACCGCCATCTCTGTTTTTACACTAACCGCAGGTAAACGCACCGCCCATCTAAACTTACCCTTACTAAATAGTATTCATTGTTTTCTTTATGTTTTGTTCTATTCACTAGAATTTGACTATGAACCTCCAGAATGGTTTTTTTAACTTTTAATACATTGTCTTGGAATCTCTAAGATAATATCTTTGCTTAAAAATTCGTAATGGAGTTATGTTTCGTATTTTTTGATTTTTCTATTTAAATTCTGATTAGTGTCGGTTATTTTAAGTATTAGCTTTTACAAGCTTTTAGAAAATTTTGTATTTAGTTTTGAGGGTTCTTATTTCGGGTTTCGGGGTTTAGTTTTATCTTCATCTTCTATACTCTTCACTTTTTCCGTTATAATGAAATTATTTTTGTCCATAATTTTTTATCCTCTTCGGAGGGATTTTTCTACGTAAAATATTTGTGTTCGATTTTTTTAATTTTTTTCGTTATTTTACTTGTTCATTGCTTAACCGGATTTATCCCCAACACATTGGCGCGTTCATTTTTTTTATATTATAAATTTTTAATCATTTTATTACTTTGGAAATGTCTTAATTAGTTTTTGGTGTTATTTGCTTGTGGTAAGAGTACTCTAATTTCATATATAATTTGTGGCTTAAGTACCAAAAATGTCTAAGGATATTAAAAAATCAATTATACTTCTAACTGAAAGTTACTAATCAATTTAACATTGAAATATACTTTTCCATCGAAACCTTTGACAAATCGTCAAGAGCTAACTGATATGGCAATTGGCATGGAAAAAATGATGATGTGATGGTTGCTATTGAAAAATTTTAACATTGAAATCTTAATTAAACTTTTAATTATTTTACAAAGACTTAATTGTTTTTTTAGAAATCATAAAAGAATGATAAAGAATTATAAAAAAAGTTATAGAAAATTATATAAAATTAATAAAATGAC
>CM025248.1:10744480-10774652 GCA_013677275.1 Gossypium schwendimanii
TCATAATTTAATTAATAATAATTATTTAACCCAAAATAAATTGGATTAAAATTAAAATTAATTATATTACAAGTTAATATTAATAATTTGGACCGTCTTAGGCTAAAAAATAAATTCACCTTGATGCTTCAAAAATCGCTTCTCGATTTTGCGCTTCTAACAGTGTTTGCCGAGCCAATTTTCACCCTTTCTGCGAATCTGTTGAAAATAAATCAAAATTTATTTTAAAATTAATTAAATTTCAATATGTTCATAATTTAAGTGCAAGTTAATTATTTTATAATTATTATATACTTTTCGGCAGAAATTACACCAAAATTGCATGAACTTGGGTTAAAAAAGGCATAAAAAAGTCTATATATTTTCATGTTTCCGACTGCCTTAGAATAATTAGATGGCTCTTGGTTTGCATCTATATCTTTAGCCACTTTTAAAGCATAAGCAACTAGATCAACATCGACATGTTTCTTCAGAGGTTTAATCTCTCTTGTAGTTTTGTTTTTGGCGATAAAGTATTGTGGTGAAAAAATAACTCTATTCTGAATTTCTGTACTGGCTTGAGGAGTTAACTCTGTTGTAGATTCTGGATTAATCTGATGCTCCACCTACTTTTGCTGTTCTTTATTGGAAAAGTCTTTAAGAGATAAGTTAGATAGCATAGCAATTTCATAAAAAACAACATATCTGCTAATCACAACTTTTCTATTTTCAGGACACCATAACTTATACACTTTTACATCAGCTTTATAACCAAGAAAAATACATTTAATGGATATCGGTTACAATTTTCCATTATCAACATGAGCATATGCAGGACACCCAAAGATCTTTAAATTAGAATAATCAGCAGGATTATCAAACCATTAATCTTGTGGAGTCTTTTTCTCAATGGAAATTGATGTAGATCGGTTGATAAAAAAACATGTAGTAGAGGCTGCTTCGGCCAAAATGACTTCGATAAGTTAGCATTCGACAACATGCACCGAACCTTCTCCACGATCATTCTATTCATTCGTTCTGTAATATTGTTTTGCTGCAGAGTATGACGAACTATCAAATGTCTCACGATCCTTTTTGACTTGCACAATTCATTAAACACATTAGAACAGAACTCTAAGCCATTTTCTGTGCGGAGGTGTTTTATTTGTTTTCCCGTCTATTTTGCAATCATAGTTTTCCATGACTTAAATGAAGAAAACACTTCACTTTTCTACTTCAGGAAAAATGCCCAAACTTTTCTAGAAAAATCATCAATAAGTGTTAGCATATAATTAGCTCTACCTCTCGAGGGCACTCTAGATGTCCTCCACAGATCAGAATGAATATACTCCAACATTCCCTTCGTGTTATGGTTTCCTCTGGTGAATCAAACTCTTTTCTGCTTCCCAAAAATGCAATGCTCACAAAACTTCAGTTTGCAAATTTCATGCCCATCAAGAAGTCATCTTTTGCTCAATTCTGTCATGCCATTCTCACTCATATGCCCTAGGCGCACATGCCAAAGTCTAGTAACATCATTATCTGACAAGGAAGAGGAAATGATAGCTACATCATCAGTAACAGTAGAACCCTGCAAAACATATAACTTTGTAGTATTTTTTTACCCTTTCATTACAATGGGGGAACCTTTGGAAATCTTCAAAATCCCACTTTTAGCTGTGTATTTGTACCCTTTTGAATCAAGAGTACTAAACGAAATCAAATTTATCTTCAATTCTGGAATATGTCACACATCACTAAGTGTTTTGACAACTCCATCAAACATTTTAACTTTAATTGTTTGAGCACCTGCGATTTTATAAGAAGTATTATTTCCCTTCAAAAAAACACCTTTAGACCTAGTTTCGTAAATTATAAACCAATCCTGATTGGGACTCATATGGAAGGTGCAGCTCAAAACAAGGATCCACTCATCGCTGACTTTAAAATTATTGACAAAAGTGACTAGGAGTTCACCATCGCTGTAGTATTCTACAACATTGGCTTCACCAGATTTTTCTGGTTGTTTTCCCTTTTGATTAACAACCTCCCTTTTGATCTTGTTCTGCAATTTATAACACTCAAATTTAATGTGCCCTTTCTTCTTGCAGAAGTCACAAGTTTTTACTCTACTTGAAGACTTCGATCTACCCTTAGATTTATCGTGAGGATTTCATTCCTGTGTACTTCCATGATCATCATCAGCATTGCGATCTTGTCTCTCACGAACAATGAGACCCTCTCCTTAAGAGTCAAGTGCAACCACAAGATGCTTTATCTTGTCATACAAGGTCAAAGAATCATAAACCTCATTAACTGTGAGAGAGTCACAGCTATATAAAATTGTGTCTCTAAAAGGTTGAATAACACGGGGGCAACGAAAAAAGTAGAATCCACACTAGATCTTCCTTATCATACTGAACCTCTATGGCTTCTGAGTTTGAGAGAATTTCTTTAAACATTGTTAAGTGTTCGTGCACAGACGCACCTTCCTCCAAACAATGAGCATAAAGATGCTACTTCATGTGCAACTTGTTGGTTAGAGTTTTGACATACATATTTGTTCTAGCCTCTTCAATAATGTAGCGGCGGTCTTCTCCTTCATCACATCTTACAAAAAGTCATTAGAAAAATACAGATGTAATTGTGTTAACGCCTTTCAACCTTTATGCCTCTTTTTTTTCTCGGTTAATATCGAATGCATTTTATCTATCCCAGCAGGTCAGCCTCTAAGTCCATTTGTGCAAGAACTACCTGCATCTTTATCTGCCACAACGCGAATCTGTTCAGAGTAGAACACTCACCATGGAGTTTGACAGTGAAGTGGTCAGGTTTAATGTTTATGAGGATATTGGTCATCCCAGTGCAATAAAAAATGTCTCCAGTATCGATGAAATTGAACCATTGAAAAACTTGCATTTTGAAAAGGATATAGATTGTGCTTTGTAGGAGTGTAGATCCCGATGTTATGGAAAAAAAAAGAAGAATTATCGCATAGAGGCCTCAAATTAGATCAAAGAACCAATATGTGAAGTTGTCATTCACATGGAGGCCCTAAAATTAGAGCTCAAATCAGTACCAGAACATTTAAGGATTCCTATAGAAGAAAAGGCAAACTCGAATGGAGAAGGTCAAAGACGCCTCAATCCACTAATGATGGAGGAATCTGAGAAGTATTTCAAAGTCAATCGGCAAAGGTTATGATAACTTTCAAGTGAACATGATCGAAGAATTAATTCTCAAGGAGCCAAACGGATAACATTTCAGGTTATCGAGCTAACGATGTTAAACAAAAACACTTTTTGGGAGGAAACTCATATTTATTTTAATTTATTTAATTTTGAATTTAGTTTAATTTAGGTTGAAAATAAAAAATATTATTATTTAATCTATTTTAACGTGTTGGTTTCCAAGAACGATGGTGGAGGCTATCCTTTTTTATCCAAAAATAAATCAAAATTGGATTCCTATTGTGGCATGGGCACACCTTGTCAAATTTCATTGCTGTCATTTGCTGAAACAAACACCCAACCAAACCAGAACTAACCCAACTCGACCAAACCAACCCACCCTATCCTCATGGTTCTTAAACATACACGGGGGAGTATACTTGACCCTCCTCATTATTTTTCTTTTAAAATTGCACATTGAGGGCAATGTGGGCTAAGTAGGGGGGATTCATATGACATTTCATGCTATTACTTGTTCTTATTTGCATGTGTTATACTAAAATTATTCCTAATTTGTTTCAAAATTGAACCTTCAATTCCTATACTTAGTTTATTCAAATAATTGAGTAATTCATGAATAACTACTTATTGCTTAAATTTGATCGACATGTGTTTTGTAGAATTGAAAATATTATGGCTAAATCAAACATTTCATGAAATTGTTATCTTTTTAAACATGTGTAATAAAAGTACTCAAGTCTCATTTAAATTTCTCTATAAATAAATAAATAAGAAAATAAAGAAAAATAAATTAAAAAATAAAATATATACATACTTCATTAATGGCTTTGTTATGAGTGAAGATTTTGGAAATGTGACCAAATTGAGTAACCGGGATGAGGTGCCTGGTTTATCATCTCATTTTGTGTAAAAAAATTTGAGTGATGAATTGAAACTTATAACACCCCGCTAAACGAGCTGCCTTGAGTAAGGAGAAATAAATTGATATAAGACATGTCAAAGATAGTAAGTAGAGTGAGGTGCTTGGGTTGTCATATCATTTCACGTAAAAATATTTGACTATGTCTCGAACTTCTAGAAAAATTTATTGAGTACGATTGTCTCGCAAGTTTGATTAAGCCTAAATTTAGTGAAGTGGTTGAATTTTGCATAATGTTAGAGCTTTTATAAAATGCTTATTGGTTGAACCTAGCAATTACTTATTTTTTATTCACCTATTTGTTTACATTACGCTTGGCTGAGGAAGGATATTTGATTTCGAAAAAAAATTATCGAATGATTTCTAGTATAGGAATACACATCATGTTTGAGGACAAGCATCGACTAAGTAGGGGGAATTTGATAGCAAGTTAATTTTATGCTTTTAATGTATCTATTTTGGCTAATTTTTTAATAGAATACTTTTGAATTTATGATTTCTTGCTTAAATCTTATCAGGGATGAAATTGGAGTTCCAAAATTCAAAATCAAGCAAAATGGACAATCAAAACAAGAAGCAAGAAAATGGGCCAAATTAGAAAAATTGTAAAATTAGTGGCTGATTAGATCAGATTTTTGAAATTGTCAAATTCTATAAATAGGAAAATTTTGATTTTAGTTGGCATAATCTTAGAGGAATCATGATGATTTTAGTTTGTTTATTCATGCTAAATATAACACTTGAAAAGTGTATAAATACTTGTATTGGTGGCTTGGAAAGACACACTGGAATTTACACTTGAAGTTAAATTGAATATTTTTTTTCCTTTTTCCTTTCCACTCGTCTGTAGCTTGGCAAAGCTTACTACCAATTTCTTTCTTTTGGTATAATTTCTTTGTAAGCCCTTTCTTCTTTTCACACATCACTACTACACGCAAATCCACTTTTAAACCCGAATTGAGTATAATTAATTTCATGCTCAACTAAAAACCTCATTTAGCCTTACTTCGGTTATCATTCCTATCAAGATTTGTGAGATATGAACCTACACTAAAAGCTTTCAAACATGGTATTCGTTATCTCTCCGGAATTTGGGATAGCCACAATCGTCACTTAAAGTTAATTCAATTTTAATTAAAAAAGCATGAGTTGGCTTCAAGTTGTTTGGCGTACAGTTGGGAAAATAGTTGGTCATTTGCCAAGTTCGAGTTCCCCCGAACAAATTGGCATGTCCAGGTGGGTAAGGGTTAGTTGGACCTTTGTCAAGGGACATAGTGATCGGATTTAAACGACCCACGCGATTGAGACCGTTAATTCCAGTTGGACTTTTCTAGATCACAAGGCTGTCGAGATCTTAAATTACGGAAGCATGTTACGTGGTTAGATAATTGGTAAGGGTTGGTTTGCAGGTCGTACCAGAACTAACTACACAAGGAAAAGTTGGTGGTTGGGGCGTCCTTGATCGCTATAACCAACTTATCGTTTGGAAAGGAAAATCTACTTTCAAGGATTGATTTGAATTTAGAGTGTACCTAGGCTGAGGCTAAGCGTTAACATATTTGATTCCCTTATTTAATTTAATTCACTTAATTTTATTTTGGAATCATTATTCTGTTTCTATTTTATTTTATTTTATATGTGTTTTTTTAATTTCCTTTATCAACTAAAATCCCCCTTTTTATTTATTTATTTTAGCTTTGCAAGCACAGGTCGTGGGCATAACAGTTGCTAAGCATAAATAGGAAAATTAAGAGTCTGAGTACCTGTGAGATCGACCTTACTACTTTATACTACTATTAGTTCAATTAGAGCGTATGAAATTATATTCGATGGTTTCGACGCCTATAACATATCATATCATCAAAATCATAATATGCCAAAATTCACATACTACAATATAATTAACATAAACTTAGCTTATCATGCCATATGGTTTCATTTCCATTTCATTTACAAACTGCTTTGCCTGGAGAACTATGGCAAATTAACTTCAGATACGCGGGGAAATAATGCTCCCACAAGTTGACAATCGACACATTAAACAATACACAATGCTACTCACACAAGTTTACAATAATCCATAAGAAATGCTAGATTACAATCGTTAGTGTGGCATCCACCACCAGTACATAGGACATGGAATTGTAATCACTGCCATAGAGTGTCTGGAACTGAAACACCGGTATGTAGTACCTAGAATCTGTAATCATCGGCGCCTAGTTCCTTGAATACCTTAATTGCATGTCATTTGTATCCTAGCTATTAACTAAGTTTAGATGAGCTTCAACCTATATTCCGTAGCCATTACATGTTCATAAATTTAAACCATGATAAACTTGATTACAAACATTCCTTAGAATAATATATATCAATACAACCATGAACAATGCTATACTTTACATTTCAATCCCTTACCTTTCCACCAAAACTACTTCAATTGATCACATAAATTATGCATATATATATGATCACACACATAATTAAATTAAACTATCATCAAACATAATAAACATAGTATGAACTTACCAAAACACAGTAGCTACCAACACCTCGACAATGACTACTCGACGACTTTTTCTTTCCCGCAATTATCAACCAATTTATCCGTTACTTGGTCCAAATATAATAACTTAATTCAATTAACCAATTCAAATACCCTAAAAAACATAAATTCATATATTTGACCCTTTATCAACATTTTAATCTTTTACCTTGAAATTTTACCTTTAATTCAATTTAGTCCCTAAATTCGAAACTTTCACATTTTTGACAATTAAATCCAATCAGTGCTAGCCGAATACTCTATGGCCTTCATACAACCCATAATTTTCAAATTTATAATAATTTCATGTTAAGTTTATTATTTTATCAAAGTGCTCTTTAAATTTAAAATTAACTAAAATCACTTTATAAAATGGTCCTATTTAACTGCCAAGCTTATAAATCTATCATTAAATTTCAAGAACATAAAAAGTTCATCAATGACATAAATCAAAACATTTAACAGTTTTATGAATTAGTCTCTAAATTAGCTAGATTAAGTTACAACAATCTAAAAAAATATAAAAAGAATAAAAAAATGGATTGAAATCTACTTACATGCAAACAAAATAAACTTGGCCGAACCTTGTATTCTCTATTTCGTGAATGAATACAGAAGAAAGTGAAAATAAAATGGTTCCGTTTTGTTTTATTACTTGTTTTACTTTTATTATTTTAACATATATTATAATTTGACATATAAAATACTTAAAAACAATCCACTAAACTTCCAAGCTACCCTAGTATGGTCTAATTAAAACATAAAGCATTCCAACCATGATTTTATAGACATTAAGCATTAATAAATTAATAGTAATTAATTTTTTCAATTTAATTCTTTTTCCTTAATTAACTATTTAAACGTTAAAATTTCTGAACCAAACTTCATATATCTATATGGAACTCTGTAAATATTTAATAAAAATATTTACGGGTTCGGTTTACAGATATGAGGTTCTGAAACATCATTTTCTAAAACCACTTGACTTTAGAGCAAACCACTTGTACTTTACTATTCATTCAATTAGACAAATTATCAAATAAAAATTCTATATAATACTAAATTTGACTTGTAAATATTAAATAATAATATTTACGAATTCACTCGTCAGATTTGTGGTCCCGAAACCACTGTTTCTAACATCACTGAAAACGAGTTGTTGTAATATAAAATTAAAGAATAGATATTAAGCTCTAAATTTAAATATAGTAGAGAGACTGTAACCGTAATTTTATCTAAAATAGTCTATTTCAAACATAATCATTCATCTTTCCATTTAATAAAAAATAATTATTTTGTACATAGGTGGTGAAAATTTTTAACTCTGAAAGCAAGATTGAGATTTTTTAACATATCCTATTAATATTTTTTAATATATATATTTAAATTTTAATTTAATTGGTATAAGTGATTATATATTTATCGAAAATGAATGGGAGATAGCAAACTAATATTTACTAAAACTAATAAAAATATATATGCCCAAAAGTGATAAAAAAAAGTTTGAATGAAAATTATTGATATTTTAATATGGATATTAATTACTTTTGTTCTCATAATTTATTATTTATAAGATTTTGGTTAAAATATGCCATACGTCCCTATATTCTTCACAAACTTGAAATTTAGTGCTTGTACTTTTATTTTTAAGAATTTAGTCTCTCTATTTTTCATATTTTAAAATTCAAGTTAAATTGTTAACTAATTTGTCGTAATACGGTATAGCAGATTAAACTAGGTTTCGCACTTGAGGAGCTTGAATACAAACACTTTTATTATATTTTAGTTGAGTTTTTATAGTTTAGTTTACAATCAATAAAAAAATGTATTTTGAGTCTTTTATTGACTTTAGGGGCCGAATGAGGCCTAAAGGCAAGCTAATGTACTTAGTTAGTGTGTAGGAGATCATACAAGGGCATAGAAACTCAATACTTATGTTGCAAAACGAGGTGTTCGAGGTTGCAACATAAGGAGCAGAATGCAAGAATTGCCATACTGTCTTTGGTGTTGCGACACACCCCTAAAGGCATCCATGAACTACACATAATGCCCTTGATGTTGCGACACTAGCTTTGAACGGGAGATACTTATGAGTCAGGGGCATTTTAGTCCATACAACCAATAGTTAAACACGAGAGCATCAGCTAACCTAGGGTTGAGGTTGATGGCAACCCTAACTTTATAAATTGGCTCCTAAAACCTTGTTAAAGGACGACTTTTGATATTTTAAGCTTTTCCTTGTAATTTAGTTTTCCAATTTTTTTCTTTCTCTTAGGTTTAAATTTATTTTCAGTTCTTTTCATCGTGTTCTTCAAAGAACTTGATTTGTAGAAACAATCAAATGTTTGAGGATTTTTGCGCTTCATCAATCAAATATAATCAGGATTGCCTAAAATTTATTCTTAATTTATTTTTCATGCATGCATTTATCCTCAAGTTTACTATGTTCATGGATTCCATGAGGAACTAATCCTCTTATGGGGAATTAGTGAGTTGAGGTGTGATTGATTAATTTCTATGTAGGGTTTTCTTAGTGGATCAATTGTTTGGGAGTGTAAGAACATAAACCTTAGGCTTGACAACCCTAGGAAGTCATTAAGGTAGGAATTAACCTAAAATTGGTATGGGATATCCGTGAAAAACTTAGCCTCGAACCGGTCTGGACTGCGAGGTCGAGAGATAAGTAGTTCTTACCGACTCATTACTTTAGTGGAAGACCCAAAGATCTTGCTAGGGTAACAACTAGTTAATTGAATAGAAACCCGAAATAGGAATTAGTTATGATCACCAAAGAAAGATAATCGCTCATGTCTTCGTTTGACTGAGTTTAGAAATTAGTTTTCCGAAGTCCTTTTTATTCTTGCAGTTTTTAATTTTTTATTTATGAAAACCCCAAAAATCTTTCCTTTATGTTTTATCGTAATATAATTCATTCAAGCTACTAATTAATTCTATTTTTGTTTAGGTTAATTTTAACTTAGTACTCACCTCCCTTGGGTACGATCCTCAAAGTATTTACCCATATACTTGCGGACAGCGCCTCAAATATATATATATATATTTAGTTGAAGTATTCACACTTTGGACGTTAGTATGTCTGGAGGTGGTCATTAACATTGTTAATTTTTTTTGTTAAATTTGTTAATGTGACACTTTGAAATAAAAAATATACCTACTTAGTAGTAATGTAACAAAAAAATGGCACTGTAATCAATTTGAGTTTAACAAAATAAATTTAATACTTTTAAGAGTTTGTCCTAAATTTTAAAATCCAAAAAGTGGAGGGACGAAATTCCTAGTAATAAAAGTGTAGGGACTAAATTTTAAATCTACAAAAATCACAAAGACTTATAACATATTTCAAGTTAATTTTTTTAAAAAAATTATAAAGAGATTTCCCGAGGCGAAGTTGCGGGAATTATACTAGTTAAGAATAATTAGAGATCATATTCCAATAACTTTATTAATTATTAAGTCAATTTCTTTAATGGATAGTATTTGGTATAGTTGTAGTGTACTTCTTTTAACTTCACAAGTAGGGTTAAAAAATTATTATGCATTTCATTTTTTTATACATTTATTTTTTAATATTTTACTATACCTATAAAACACTTATCATCACCCAAACCCCACTTGTAGAGTTTAAAAATTCTACTAACAATGTATTAAATATCTTCTTTTTCTTTAATATCAAGTTATTATTATTTTTTAAAAAAGAATATTACCTTATTAGTGAACTTAATTTATTGACAATCATGAATATACGTGTTGCATATGAACATGATTGTGTGAATATATGCCACCTACACCATAAAATTGATCATAGAAAAATAACCTAATTGCACTAATATCATGAAAGTTTTGAATTTATTCTAACATGCATACATATTAAAGAAATCCTAAATAAATACTATTACCCATATTATTATTTTACTAATAATATATGTTGAAATAGTTGAGTTCACAAGTTGATATGTGAGTAGATGTTGGACAAAGAATAGTAAACAAAAAAAAATCAAGAAAATTATTTATATGTTTAGTTTTCATTTATGTTTGTGGGGTATTATTTAAAGAGTTAATCCACTATCTTCAAACATGTGCAAGTGACAATTTAAGTTCTAGAATTCACTACGTAGCAACTTCACACTTACGCTCAAAATGACTCAGCTGAATTTTACTTTCAAAAATTACACTCTAAAATAAGTATCTAACTAAAAAGAAAACAAGTGCTAATTCCCATACCACTAACTAAACATGCGTATATGATATAAGTGTTTTGAAGGCTTGCTGATATACAAATCAATTACATTCCCACCAAAATATCCTATTCACAAGGATTACAAATATCCTAATAAAGCATAGGATAGTGATAACTCTTGAAAAGAGTTATATTTAAGGCCTCTAAATGGAATTAATTGGTTGTAATTAGGTGAATACATTTGCATTTTTAGGATATTTTTAGAACATTGCATTACAAAGCTTGGATTGCGATATAATTGTCATTATTTGTTACTTTTATCACTTGGGGAGGAAATGTGTGGTTTTGTGTGAACATAAGTAGAGGAAAAGCAATAAGATGAAGAGGGAAAATAAGGGAAGTGAAATATTTTTGTGACAAATGGTGAAATTGATTGCCAACATAGGTGCCATGGTAATTCTGGGAAGATGACTCAGCACTTTATTCACGTCATTCTTAGCCAGTCGTGCGTGTACCAGAAAATCCAACCTGAAAAGAGTAATAAAAAAAGTGTGCTGAGGGGGGATGAATCTACCTAATAAAAGAATTAAAGAGAAGAAGAAAAAAGAGGGAGGGAAATTTGTGTGAGAAAGAGACTAGTGACAACAATCCTCTCTCTCAGAGGCGATTCTAGGGCAGCTGGCATAGGCCCCGACCCCCCTAAAATGAAAAATTACCATTTAGGCTCTATAATTTTTAAAAAATTTTAAATTAGTAAAGGTAAAATTGTACTTTGGCCTCCCCTAAAATTATAAAATTTTGATTTAATCCTTTAAAAATTCTAAAGATATAGACTATAAAAAATTAAAAATTCATTCGACCACCAATAAAAATTGGTTCTACCTTCGCCCCTACTCTCTCTGAATAGAGAAGAACTCCATTGGAGAATTTCAGATAAAGAAAGGGTAGCAGCTACAAAAAGCATAATACAAATGTGAAGAAAGGGAACAGACATCTATCCTGGATTCACGTACGATCGGAAGATAAAAGAGAAGCTAGAGTGTGGCGAAAAATCTTGCAATTCTGCCTTATGTTTCTTGATTTCTATGATTTAAACTTCTTTAAATGTTGATGAATGATTTAAATTTGGTGTTTACTTTTCCACCCATGAACTAAATCTTTTTTGGGTTGGAGTTATTTGGGTGAATGTTTTTCATCTTTAATGCTCATGATTTGAGATTGTCTATATCACTGTTTCATTCGATTTATGCCTATTTGAAATACATGCATACAAGCTCTAGACATAGTTGATTGTGTGTGGTGTTCATAGATGTATTTTTCATTCTAAAAAGGTTAAATTTACTGGATCTTGAGTCATTTGATCGAAACGAATATTTGACAGAATATTCGTAGCACTCTAGACATAGATGTTACGAGTTGTGCAGGGAAGAACGTTCATTCCAATTATTAATCTAGAGTTCTATAGACATACAATAACTTAGATTTTTAACTTAAAATCTAGCTATCGAAAGAGGCAGGTTATAGTAGGGACTCTCTGAGCAGTTGATTAGACAATATTTTGCCATGACATTATTTTGATATGACTATTTCAACTGAATAATTCCAGCCTTATTCATTCAACAACAAAAGTACTCTTGCTTTTCTCTGTAATTTGCCACTACATTTTATTTGCCATATAAATTCTCTATTTTTAGCATTTAATTACATTAATTCATTATACCAACATCCTATTCAATTTAAGAGTATTTCCTGCTATTTAGTATAGTAAATAAGATTATAATAACTTAATCAATTTCTTAGCAATTTCTAATCCTTGTGGAGACGATACTTACTTATCACTTTATTACTTAAATGATGAGTACACTTGCACAATTGCATTATTTTTTTATACGCAACAAGTTTTTGACGCTATTGCTAGGGATCGACAACATTGGTGAAAAGTTAATTAGTTTTGATTCTTGTTATTTTTGTTAGAACATTTAATTAGTATTTTATTTGATTTTTCAAGTTCGTATTAGTGCACGAGAAGAAGTATTTAAGAGGATATATAATACTATTTTGATCTTGAGATTGAAAGGACATTAAGGCAAATAAAGAAAATAGTGAGAGAAATGGAGAGGATTACAAATGATCCAATCAGAGAAGATCAAGTACTCTAGAATGAAAGGAAGTCTGATATTCCTCAAATCTTAGATGACAGAGACAGACACATCAAAGAACATGTAGTGCCCACTTTGGGTGATCTAAGTCGAGGAATTGTTAGGCCACATATTCAAGCTCAACACTTTGAATTAAACCAGTAATGTTTCAGATGCTGCAGATGGTAGGGCAATTTAGTGGTTTATCGACTGAAGATCCAAGATTGCACTTGAGATTTTTTCTTGAAGTCTGTGACTCAGTCAAGCAGCAACGTTTTCCTGAAGATGCCCTTAGATTAAAATTATTCCCTTATTTGTTGTGAGATCGTGCTAGATCATTGTTGAATATATTACCATCATGTACAGTGGCATCTTGGAATGAATTGTGTCAGATATTTCTGCTTAGGAACAATCCTCCCAACATGAATGCCAAGCTGAGGAATGACATTACATCATTCAGACAATCTAAAGATGAAACATTATACGAAGCATGGGAGTGTTTCAATGAATTAATTAGAAAGTGTCTGATGCATGGTTTTCAACATTGGAAATAAATGGAAATGTTCTACAATGAATTAAATGGTGGTGGATGCATATGCTAATGGAATGTTGCTTGACATATCCTACAATGAAGTGTATGAAATTTTAGAAAGAATAGCGAATAATGATTATCAATACCCCACTACTAGAGTTGGTACTGGTATAAGAGTTGCTGGAGTAATGGAACTTGATGCGATTGCATCATTAACAGCTCAGATATCGTCTTTAACAAATATGATTAAAACTATGAAAGACCCTCTACAGTGTAGGAGATGAAGGTTGCAGAACTAGCATGTGTATATTGTGGAGAAAATCATGTTTTTGATGAATGCCCATCCAATCTAGCCTCTGCGTATTACAAGGGAAATTTTAATTGTAGAAACATCAATCCCTACTCCAACACCTACAATCCAGGCTGGAAACAACATCCAAATTTCAACTAAAGTAATCAGGGAATGGGAAATGCTAGCATTGTTAACAGACAGAATGTGGCTAGTGTACCACCTAGACACAGTCAACAATGTCACGACAAAATGTGCAACAAAGTTCATCATCATCAACATCAGCTATGGAAGCTTTATTAAAAAAATATATGGCTAAGAATGATGCAATTATTCAGAGCCAGGTAACTTCTTTAAGAGCTATGGAGAATCAAATGGGATAAATTGTCACTGCATTAAGTTCCAGACAACAAGGAGCATTGTCTAGTTTCACATAAAGCTCTAGATCTTAAGGAAAGGAACAATGTAAAACCATAAACTTTGGAGTGGCACTTAACTACTAGGAGTTATGAATGATGCCTTGTCTGAGGAGGAAAGTTTTGAAGTTCCTGGAAGCACAACTTTCGAACCATAAGTGGAACAAACTACAAAAGATGGGAGTAGAAAAAAGCATACAGAAGCAAATTCATCTTGCTGAGCCAATACAAATGCCATGGCAAGGCAACCTCAACAAATGGAATGAAGGCCACCAATACCTTTTCCCCAACATTTCCAAAAGTTGAAACAAGATGCTCAATTCAAGAAATTTCTAGAGGTATTGAAGCAATTACACATCAACATACCTTTGGTGGAAGCAATAGAACAAATGCCTAACTATGTGAAATTCATGAAAGATATCCAATCCAAGAAGAGAAGGTTAGAGGATTTCGAAACTGTTGCACTGACTGAAGGGTGCACAACAATGTTGAAGAACAAATTGCCACCAAAATTAAAAGATCCAAGGAGTTTCACTATACCCTGTTCGATTGGAAGCCATTATGTAGGCAAAGCATTATACGATTTAGGTGCAAGTATTAATCTAATGCTTATGTTTATTTTTAGGAAACTTGGGATAGGAAATGCAAGCCCTACTACAGTTACACTACAACTAGCTGATAGATCATATGTCCATCCAGAAGGTAAAATTAAAGGTGTACGGGTAAGAGTTGACATGTTCATCTTTCAAACATATTTTATTATTATAGATGTGAAGTAGATAAAGAGGTACTTATAATACTTAGACTACCTTTCTTAGCAACTAGTAGAACATTGATCGATGTATAGAAAGGTGAGTTAACCATGAGAAATAATGACCAGTAGTTAACTTTTAATGTGTTTAATGTTTTAAAGAGTGCAGACCCATATGAAGAATGCCATGCTATAGAATTTGCTGAGATTGTAATTCAGGAAGAATTTGTAGGACATATGCACAGCAATTCTGATGTAAACTTTGTAAAACTAAATGAAGCAGATTTGACTGAAGAATCTAAAGAACTGATGGAACTCAGTAATTTGAAAATGGATGCAGAAAGAGCTTTGAATCATTAAATTTATCAAGTCACTCTTTCAACCCTCATCGCTCATCAATAAAAGATCCACTTGTGCTGGATTTGAAGCCATTACCAGTGTATTTGAAATATGCTTATTTAGGAGACAACGATACAGTTCTTGTAGTTATTTGTTCTGAGCTTACAATTAACCAGGAGATGCAATTACTGGAGGTCTTAAAGAAGTCTAAGAAAGTTTTAAGATAGTCAGTTTCAGATATCAAAAGAATTAGCCCAACAATCTGCATGCACAAAATAATACTTAAAGATTGCCATGGCAAATCTATTAAACAGCAAAGGAGACTGAATCTTGTTATGAAGGAATTAGTTAAGAAGGAGATTATCAAATGGTTGGATGATGGGATTATATACCCAATTTTTGATAGCACTTGGGTGAGCCTTATTCAGTGTGTACCCAAAAAAGGAGGAGTAACAATAGTCAGCAATGATAACAATGAACTCATTCCCACATATACTGTTATAGGTTGGAGAGTTTGTATGGATTATCGAAAGCTCAAAAAAGCAACGAAGAATGACCATTTCTCTCTGCCTTTTATAGATCAGATGCTGGATAGACCAGTAGGGAAAGCCTTCTACTATTTTTTAGATGGCTACTCAGGGAACAACCAAATTGCCTTATCTTTCACTGATCAAGAAAAAACTACATTCACCTATCCTTATGGAACATTACTTTTAGAAGAATGCCATTTAGGTTATGTAATGCCCCGACAACATCCCAATGTTGCATGATGGTAATATTTTTTGACATGGTGGAGAAATTCCTTGAAGTATTCATGGATGATTTCTCAGTGTTTGGCAACAATTTTGAAGATTGCTTAAAAAATTTAGAGTCAGTACTTTGTCGATGTCAAGAAACAAATCTGGTGTTGAATTAGTAAAAATGTCACCTCATGGTTTGTGAAGGCAGCATTTTGGGCCACAAAATTTCGCAGCGAGGAACTATTGTTTGGAAAGCAAAATAGGAGTCATTGAAAAGTTGTCACCACCCACTTCAGTGAAAGGAATCAGAAGCTTCCTCGGGCATGTTGGATTTTATCGTCGCTTCATCAAGGATTTTTCTAAGATATCAAAGCCTCTATGCAAATTTTTGGAGCAAAATAGACCATTTCATTTTGATGAGTTATGCTCAAAGGCATTCGAAGAGTTAAAGGAATGATTAATTACAACACCTATAGTCACTGCACTAGACTAGACTCTACCATTTGAACTAATGTGTGATGTAAATGAATTTCCTATCAGAGAAGTGCTAGGGCAAAGAAAAGCCAATATGTTTCATGCTATATATTATGCTAGTCGCACACTGATAGATTCACAGCTCAATTACACCTCTATGGAGAAAGAATTATTAACAGTGGTGTTTGCCTTTAAAAAATTCAGAGCTTATTTAATGGGCACCAAAGTCACAGTTTCTATAGACCATTCTACTATTAAATACCTAGTGACAAAAAAAGAGGCCAAACCTAGACTCATTATATGGATATTGCTACTGCAGGAATTTGATTTGGAAATCAAAGATAGGAAAGGCACTGAAAATCAAGTGGCTGATCACTTGTCACGTCTGGAAGTAGAGAATTTAAAGACGAATTTCCTGATGAGCAGATATTGTTGGCTATGGCATTGCCATGGTATGCTGATATTGTTAACTTTCTGGTTGATATGTTGCTACCACCTACGCTTAATCATCAAGGCCAAAGGAAATTCCTTCATGATATCAAGCAATATTATTGGGACGAGCCATTTCTATTCAAGCAGTATGCAAAACAAGGAATTTGAAGATGTATTCCAGATGATGAATTTCAAAGTATCCTGCATCACTGTCATCTGCACCTTATGGTGGACATTTTGGAAGCATAAGAACTACTGCAAAGGTTCTCCAATCTAGTTTTTATTGTCCCACCATGTTTAAAGATGCTAATGAGTTCTGTAAAAACTGTGATCGTTGTCAAAGAACTGGTAACTTATTAAGAAGACATGGGATGCTGCTATAAAATATTTTAGAGGTGGAATTATTTGATGTTTGGGGAATTGATTTCATGGGTCCATTTCGACCATCCTGGGGAAAAATATATATTCTTTTTCTGTGGATTATGTCTCGAAATGGGTTGAAGTTGTGGCTTTACCTACAAATGATGCTAAATCAGTCCTAAGATTCCTGTATACAAATATTTTTACAAAGTTTGGTACCCCTCATGCTTTAAGTAGTGATGAAGGTTCACATTTTGACTGCAGATTAGTTGCTAACGCTCTAAAAAGATATGGGGTTAAACATAAAATTACCATGGCATATCACCCCCAAAAAATGGACAAGCTAAAATTTCCAACAGAGATATCAAGCAGATTTTGGAGAAAGTTGTCAATCCCAACAGCAAGGATTGGTCAGTAAGGTTAGATGAATCATTCTGGGCTTATCACATAGCTTTCAAGACACTGTTGGGAATGTCTCCTTTCAAACTTGTCCATGGTAAACTGTGTCATTTTCTTGTTGACCTAGAACACAAGGCATTTTAGGCAATCAAAAAAATAAACATGGACTGGGGTGCTACTGTTACTCATCGCCTATTAGAGCTTAATGAGATGGATAAATTTCGAGCTTAAGCTTTTTAGAATGAGAGATTGTACAAAAAAAAAGACAAAGGGTTGGCATGACAAGAAAATTTTGCCACGAAAATTTGTATCTGGACAACAAGTCTTGCTTTTCAATTCCAAACTTAAACTATTTCTTGGCAAATTAAAACCTAGATGGTCTGGACCATTCAAAGTGAAGCGTATATATCCTTATGGAGCTGTCGACATTAAAGATGGAAAAACATGATCAACTTTCAAAGTCAATGGTCAACACTTGAAACATTATTTTGAAGCGCTTACAATGCATGACAAAAATTTCATTTCTCTTCGAAATAATTAAAATTTTCTTCATTTAAATTTTTTTATTTTTTTATTCACTAAAATCATTTAATTTTCCCTTTTTATTACAGGTTATTTTTCCAAAATAAAAATAATTTAAAAGTAGTGCCTACTTCTTTTATACAATTTTGTGTAATAATTTTGTTATTTCTTTTCTAGTTCCCGCTCAATTTACTCCTATGCTATTTCAAGTAAAGTTTTCAACCACGCCACTTTGATCTTTTCTCTCGCTGTCTGAACTTAGATAATCAATTTTTCCTTCAAAGTTATCCCTAGTTTTTGTCTTTATCATTTTCCTCTATTAGTTTTCCACCTTCGTCACTGTAAAGCTCTCAATAATTTTCTCACAGTTCACATGTTTTTCTCATAATGGCTCGTAATAAACCATCTTCCTTACCTACGAAGACATTTTTCAACAAAACAACTGAAGAAAAGTATTTGAAAAACATAGTCAAAAGACCATTTTATTTTGGAAAAGGCTTCCTTTTTCAAGGTTCAACCTTCCTGGGTTATGATACCTCTATTTCTTCAATAGTGGAAAAACATGGCTGAAAACTATTTTACTAACATCCGTGTGATGTTCTTCAAAAAATGGTAAGAGAATTTTATGCCCATCTAACATCTCCTAACAATGCCTTCATATATGTCAAAGCTATTTCTGTTTAGTTTGACAAGGATTCTATTAATGCCCATTACAATTTTCTTGAAGGTCTTGATGAACATTCTGAGTTTATGGCAAAGATTACAGTAGAAGGGTTACAATAGGTTCTTCAAGATCTTTGTATTGAGGGAACTAAAAGGACTGTATCTTGCCATTATTGTTATACTATTGATAGAGTTGCCCAGAAGCCTCATTGCAGAGTATAATATCACTTTCTGAAATCTCGATTGAGTCCCACCACTCACAGTTCTACTATTTCTAAAGAAAGAATGTTATTACTACATTCGATTATGTTTGGTAGAAGAATTAATGTTGGAAGAATCATTTTCCAAGAAGTTCATCGTTCCACGCAAAAGAATGTTGGTAATTTAAATTTCTTATCTTTTTTCACGACTCTTTGTTAGCATACAAACATCCTTGTCTACAACAGTTAGGAGACCATAAGCAACAAATGTATCATAACGAAATCAATTGTCCTGTGTTTCTTGGGCGATGATATGCCAAAGCCACCTGGTCATGCATCTACATCATCAACCCCATCTGAAGCCCTACACACTTTCCTTGATATGTTGGAACAACAAGTAATAAATACTCTCAAGCAACTCCAACATCAGAAAGGTATGGTGGCAAAGCAGCAAAATCAAATCCCCACTAGTTTTGCCACAACAAAAACCAATACAACTTTATATTGGGAATATGTGAAGAAACGTGATGTTGCACTTAAGAATGCTCTTCAGAACAACTTCACCCAAGCAATGCCTATATTTCTTATGTTTCCTAAAAAAATTTATCTGATGATGAAGAAGATGATGAAGAACCTACCACTACAAACAAACATACCAATGAGCCCGCTAGAGATGAAAAACCAACAAAATTTGCACACCTTGACTCTCACAAGGAGGATGATGACCGACAACACACTTTTACATCAACCACTACTGCCAAAGTACCACAATCTAAGGCACCAATGACAAAACAAGAACGTGAACTCACAATGTCAGATGCTGACGATGCAAATGAGGAGCCCATTAATCAACTTCAGTGAAAAAGATTCAAGAAGGCTATCAAAAAAGCAGTCCAAGAAGGTGTTGGTTTCACAAAAAGGCCGCAACGTTACAAGAGAGCTACAACGAAATCCATCCAACCCAATTGAAGTAATTTCTTTCCCCTCCACGCTTTGATCTTTATATTTTCATGATCCTTCATTTTAGTTTTTATCTGTTTCATGCATGCATGTAGTTTTTATTAATTTTACTTTGTCATGTTCATACATTGAGAACAATGCATCCCTTAGGTTTAGGGGTGTGTTGTGCATATATACTGCATTGATAATTGTTCATATAGTTTTTTTGCCATAACGTTCAATTTCCATTCAACTGTTGAATTTTGTGAGAATATAGTTACCAATGATTTTCAATGAGGATAATAACTCTTTTTTGTAAACTTAAAAAATAGGGTTACAATTGTTTAGGCATATTTAGCATTGGACAGTTGTTGAAAATGACTTTCTAAAAGTAGAATAATTGAAATATAATTGCAATTAGGTTATAGTAGCATTCTTTGAATAAATTTAGGACTTTTTGACTTAATTTCAATATAGTAATAGGGTATAATTTTGTTATGGTAAAATAATATGAATACTCCAATGTTTGAACCTATTGAGTAGGTTAGTAATATTTTGTTTGCTCCATTATATTGTTGACCAAAAAAATGAGTTCAAATATGAGTGTTTGCGTAAAAAAAAATATGTACATATTTTAGGGACACTCTACTGAATCTTGAGGCTAAATTGCTATGAATGTGGTTGTTTGCTCAATCCATCTTTTTAGTTAAAAGCTTTTGTTTCCTGAGTGGTTTATATTCAAATTGTGACATGATATAATACGTGACAGTCTAGTGCATGCTCCATTGAGGTTTCAAGTATATAATTATATGAAAGTATGAATTCCCTAGGAAAATTTTGTGTTGGAAATTAAATAAGTGCCCATAAAAACTGAGTTTAGAAGAGAGATGACCTAAGTATATTTAGAGAAATCTGCTATAGTTTTAATTGCTGAAATATTTAGAAAATTTTACCTTCTGGAACCATTTTCTACACTGCATTTACTAAACAGGTTTACAACAACTGTAAGCAATTTTTCTTTATTTTAGTAGAAGATTGCTGAGAGAGGTACACAGTATGCTTATTATGATTTAGCAATACATATGGTGACTGATTGTTTTGGCAATTCCATGCATTCATACTAATTTAACCATCATTTACTTAAAGGTCGAGCAATAATTTAGGTTTCAGGGTGTGATAACTCTTGAAAAGAGTTATATTTAAGGCCTCTAAATGGAATTAATTGGTTGTAATTAAGTGAATACATTTGCATTTTTAGGATGTTTTTAGAACAGTACATAGCAAAGTTTGGATTGTGATATAATGATCATTATTTGTTACTTTTATCACTTCGGGAAGAAATGTGTGGTTTTGTGTGAACACAAGTGTAGGAAAAGCAAAAAGATAAAGAGGGAAAATACGGGAAGTGAAATATTGTCATGACCTATGGTGAAATTGATTGCCAACAGATTTGCCATGGTAATTTCAACAAGATGACTCAACACTTTATCCACGGCATTCTCAGCCAACTATGCATGTACCAAAAAATCCAACCTGAAAAGAGGAATGAAAAAAGTATGCTGAGGGGGATGGATTTACCCAATAAAAGGAGGAGAGAGAAGAACAAAAAAGAGGGAGGAGAATTTGTGTGAGAAAGAGACTTGTGATAACAATCCTCTCTTTGCACAGAGAAGAACTCCATTAGAGAATTTTAGACAAAAAAAGGGTAGCAGCTACAGAGAGTAAAATATAGACGTGAAAAAGGGAAAGAGACATCTATCCTTGATTCACGTACGATTGGAAGATAAAAGAGAAGCTGGAGTGTGGCGAGAAATCCTACAGTTCTACCTTTAGTTTTCCTTATTTCTATGATTCAAACTTCTTTAAATGTTGATGAATGATTTAAATTTGGTGTTTACTTTTCCACCCATAAACTAATTCTTTTCTAGGTTGGAGTTATTTGGATGAATATTTGTCATTTTTAATGCTCATGATTTGAGATTGCCTATTATCACAACTCGAAATCCTAAACAAATTAGGTTCAAGAGATTGCAAGCACAAGTATGATAGGTTAAGGTTTTTAAAAGCAACTACAACTCAAATTGCTACAGCTTTTGTCGCTAGAACCATAACTACTCTAACCTTGTCCTCCTTTGGCCAATTTTGAACAAAACCAATAAAAACCAAAAAATGAGATGATCAATAATCACATCTCTCCCCCTCAATCAATATTTTAGTTATATTCATCCATGACAATAAAAAATAATATAGTTTTTGTGTCATAATCAGTGACAAGCAACTATTAAACGAAAGGAATAGGAGAATTTCTCGTGTATTTATTTTCATTTATAAAGGGTTCTATCTATAAGCTTTACTACATTAAATTAAGTACAAATAAATTAAACTTACATAATTGCTTCATTGAAAGATACATTAAAAAAATTTAGGCTTATATTATTTATTCTCATAGATTGATGAGGGGTTTTGTCGGGTAAGAAGTTATAGACATTCACATTTAATAGACTCATATCATTTCCCATTGTCCATTAAATAAAAAATTTGTCTCATTAAAATTTTTATTTGGACAGTACTTATAGGATAAAAATATAATGCTAGAAGAAAAAATATACAAATTCTCATTTAAGTTGTCAAAAAATTTTAATAAGACAAAATTTTGATCACAGAAAAAAAGTACAAAATGTTGTGGACTTCAACTAATGAAAATGTCAGTTAATATTTTTGAGTTGGCACATTTCAATTTTTTATACTAGTCTTTAAGCTAAATTATCACTATAAAAAATTTGTTGAACTTTAATTTCACATTTCTTCCCAAGATCATTAGTAAATAATAATTTTAGTAAAATATATTGACTTCTATCTCCTTTGATGTATCCTCCTTTTAATTAAGCTATACACATTGCATTATCTTTGTATAAGATAGTTGGTGCATTTTCTTGTACATGTAAATTTCATATCTTCTAGATATGTTGGGTCATTAGTGTTAGCCAAACACACTCTCAGTTAGCCTCATGCTTTGTAATTATTTTTGCATGCTTTAAAAAGGAAACAATTAATGTTTGTTTTATCGAATGTCATGATATGATTGTACCTTCAAATATAAATTAATATCCATATAAGATAATCCTTTATGTGAATCCAATGAAAATCCAGCGTCAAAATAGCCAACTAATTGAGTTTGTGAATTATTTGAGTAAAAAATCCTATACCAATTATTCCTATATGATATCTAAATATATGCATAATTCTATCTCAATGTTTACGTATTGGAGAAGATTTAAATCTTGCAAAAAAATTATAAAAAAAATTATATCATGTTGCGTGTTGATTATAAGATACATTAATGTCCTTATGAATGTAAAATGTGCATTTTAGGACTAATGAGCTCTTTATCATTTTCACAATAAAGGAGTCTTTATTCACACCTAGTGCTCTCATAACCATTGGGGGTACTTAATTGATGTGTTTTAATTGTGTAGAATTTCTTCAAGATTTTTATGCATAAGATGATTAATAGATATTAATCCAACCTTTTAAATGATAGATCTGTAGACCAAGACAAAAATTAGTTTTTTTCAAGATCTTTCATCTCAAATTATTTCTTTAAATAATTTACTGCATTTTGAAGCTCTAAAAGAGTTCCTGTAACACCCCGTGCCCGACTCGATTGTGGGATCCAGGTATTGGGCGTCACAAGTAAATTTTATTGAAGTAACAATACCTTTTAAAAATCAACTTTCCAGTTTGGCGGGTACCTAGTTAACAAAGATGAGTCTCGATATTTTGAAAACTTATAAGATTGAAAGTGGATTAAAAATAGTTTTGTGCTACTATAAGAGATTAAAACACAATTAAATAGATTTCGACAGAAGCTTAGAAGTAAATTCGCAAGCTCGAATAAAACTTCCCTATTAAGTTATCACTCAGGCAATAATTTAAAAACTCATTTTAAAAATAGTATCACCATAAACCACATTTAACGATACGATAGCTAGGCTACAATTCAACATTCATAATTACGAAATATGTTTTCAAGAATACATTTTGATGACATTAAAATGGTGGCATCTAAAAATTGTCCTAATACCCCCAACAAATACATGTCACATCAAGAAACACAAACAAGGCTCACAAATGGGTTGCTAATCTTGTTGTTTCCCTACTACTACCTCGTTCAACCTACGATCTGAAAATAAGAAGAAAAAACTAGCGAAGTTTGTAAGAAATTAGTGAGTTCCTAGGAAATAAACTCCCACAATAAAAAATATTAGACTTTGAAAGACTAGAATTAAACTAACAATTAATTCGCCACTTCTGGCTAATACAACTTTCATTGATCTGAAGTATTTGCTGGTAGATACTCCTACGATCAGACCCAGCCTACTAGTGGGCACTATCTATATTGGAAACTGGCATATGATAGACATGGAGCACACTGTTTTACGTGTACATAACTTTTGTGGACTCCCCTATTAATAACTCTCAAACATATTGTTTACATTCCATACAATGTGCAGTCTTTAATTACACACATACACCTTTTTTCCCACATACTCCCTTCCTTGTGCTAACTTCTTATCCTATTTTCAAAGAACCATCTTCCTATATCTTCATACCGCTCATCAGAGCTACTTACCAGTCGTAACCTCCATACCCCCTAACATTCCTCCTTGTATTAGAACACAAACGTGTTCCCTCGTAAGGCTGGGTTGTCACTAGTCACAGTTTGCACCAGAGTGCCATCCCAAAGGCAAAATAGATTATCTTGAGTCTTCTTTTCATCATCATACGCAACATCCCTCTCTTGCCTCCTTACATCAATATAGATACAAAGCTTGTGTACCAAGGAAGGAGTATTTATACCATGTATATGCTAGACCGTTGGATCTGTTTAACCATTTTTACCCATGCATGAACCGACTCTTTAAACCATCTCCTTAGACACAAGTATCAGGACCAAATGTCAAGCTACTTACCTGCTTGTACAGTGATAAAAGTTGAATGAAATAACGTAGATAACAGACTTAAGGTATGAAGGAACTCACCAAAAATCTTTATTCAGAGCTTTATCTACTCTATGACTTCTTTCCCTTTGGCATTAAGACCTTCTCCCATTTCTTTGGCTAAAACATTAAAATGATTTCTTTAAACATAAAAAAAACAACCAAAACTTTATAGAAATAACATGAATCTGAAGACATGCAAATATTTTTTGAATAGAATTTTCCTTCTTATCCAGTATCTAATTGAAAATCCTACTAAATCGCTTTTACAATAACTTCTTTCATCCTAGTAAAACATAAAGAAAGTTTTAAGAGTTTACCAGCTAACAACCTAGGATAGAAACTCTTTTAAGCTTAACATACAACAACTTCGTTGACGACAAAGAACTCTTTTTGTTTTCTTCGATGAAAACAAGGTTGAGCAGAGAAGATGAAACAGAAGTCTTCTCTACAGTACCACTAATTAATCATCAATCATTTTTAGAAGCTTCCACTAATTAATCACATCATACAAGGCTCCCCAAGTATCCTAATTACTGACACGTGACCTCCACTAAGATGCTAGATAACTTAAATGTGACCCACTAACTACCACCCCTATATTAGCAGCGACACAAAAATACGAGTGATAAACTTATTAGTATGAAAGTCTACCTAATAAGGTTCTCGCTACAACAAAGAACTTGCCAATCTACGAAGTGAAAGTCCACAGTATCGACAAAGTTCTACAAAGTACTTCTCCACAAAGTTACCATTCTTATCTTGTCTAAGTCTTAGGACTTAGGTGTTCTTTACAAGCGTAGTCTCCAAAACAGAACCAACTCTCCAAATGATGGTGTGACAACTCCTTCATCCTTCTCAAAATTTCGTCCTATAAGGTCCGTACCTACGAAGAGATAAGGATACTCTTCTCTCTTTGAGCTTTCCCTCTCTCACGTAGCCTCTTCAACTTTATAGTTCCACCACAACACTTTGACCAAATGAATTTCTTTATTTCTAAGCATCTTGATTTCTCTATCTAGGATATAGATAGACTCTTCTTTGTAAGACAAATCTAGCTCTGCTTCCATCACCTTTAATTGTATCGTATGTTCTAGATTAGAGCGATATCTTTGCAGTATTGACAAATGGAGCACATCGTGGATCTCAGAAGTTCTGGTGGAAGAGCTGAGCGATATGGTACTTGCCTTATTTGCTCTAAAATTTTATAAGGTCCGATGAATCTTGGGCTAAGTTTCCTCTTTAACCGAAAGTGAATAATCTTTTTTCAGGGTGAAGCCTTCAGAAAAAAATTGTTGCCAACTTCATAGGATACATCTTTCCTTTTCCTATCTACGTATGATTTTTGGTGACTTTGAGAAATCTTTAAGAGGTTTGTGATGACTATTACTTTCTATTTTGTTTTATGAACTATGTTTGGGCCAACTAGTTTCTTCTCACTAAGCTCCAACCAACAAACTGGTGATTGACACTTCCTCCCACACAGTGCTTCAAAATGTGACATGCCTAAACTAGTGTGATAACTGTTGTGCCGCCAAAGATAGGTACTTTTTCCAATTCATCCTGAAGTCAATCACGCAACTTATGAGCATATCTTCTAATATTTGGATCACCCGTTCTTATTGTCTATGAGTTTCAAGATGAAAGGTAATGTTGAATCGAAGCTTGGTTCCAATAGACAGTTGCAACTGCATCTAGAATCTTGATGGGAATCTAGGATCATGGTTAGATACAATTGAATAAGGAATACTATGCATGCAAACTTTCTTTGTAATGTATAGCTCTACTAGCTTTTCCAATAAGTAGTTTGCATGCAATGCCACGAAGTGAGCTGACTTTGTTAACTTGTCCACAATTACCCATACTAAATTTTTATTTGACACATTGAGGGGAAATCTTGAAACAAAATCCATTATGATCCTATCCCACTTCCATTCTGGGATCTCTAATGAACACAATTTACCCAAGGGAACATGATGTTCAGCCTTGACCCTCTCACATGTTAAGCACTTCATTAAAAATTTTGATATTTTCTTTTTCATACCTAGCCACCAAAATAAGCTCCACAAATATGGATACATCTTTACACTTCTCGGGTGAATTAAAAAGGGTCCTTGGCGAGCTTCCTTCTATTTGATAGTCGGTACGCCTTGTGGTTCAGCAACAAAATTATTTTGGTGACCATCAACCATGGATCCATGTACGAGGAATGAATCGAGTTGAATCGAGGGTTGAAATATATAGCTTTCAAACTAAAAAGTAATAAAAAAACATTGTTGATGGGATGCCTTTCAAAAATGTCGATTCCAAGTCGCAATAATAATCTCTCGGCCTCTACGTAATCCACTCAATTAAAGAACAAACAACAAAAATTCATTTAAACTTTTTAGAGAGTTTCTTGAAAGCAACTGCTAGACCATTTATTTTCTTTTCTTGGTAACCCTAACACACTAAGGGATCCATATTCCTTTTAGTTTTCCTTTGACATCACATATCAAGAAAAAATGAGATTTTTCCCATATTTTTAGAGAAACAAATGGAAAGTCAAAATAAAAATTATATTCTTTCAAAAAGGATATCAATGTCCATGTCTTTTTATATTTTGATTGAAATTATTATAATTATTTATATTAATGATTTCGGTAAACTATATCCAATTAATATTTTGTATAAATCAAATTCATATATTAATTTTATCTATGTTATCTATTTGTGTATAACAAGCTTGTATATATAATTTGTTCAATATTTAACTATCTAATTAAATTAATTTAATTCATGTGACAGCTAAATACAATACCAAATGTATTTGGATTCTATTCGCTTCAACTATAGGGTGTGACCCTGTAGGCTCTTGTAACATTAGTAGTAATACTAAAAATTTGCTAATATTCCAAGCAATGAGTGGCATCTAGTAATGCATCATTACTACCCAAGTTATAAGAAGTCGTGATTCGACATAAACTTTCTGTGATAATCTTTTCATGTGTTATATCATTTTATCCTTAATATCTAGATTAGACACAAGTCATGGAAGTCACACATGTATAGTCCAATCTCATATTTCTTGATATTTTGAGTAGACTACAATAAATAAATAAGTGTGATATCTTATATCAACTTATTTGAGCATGACCATGCATTTCTAGTTTGATTCCATCAAGAGGCCTAAGATATTTCTCTCGTTATGTGGAAGGGACAAATCTTATCTTGATCAATCATATACCACTACATAGATTGCGACATACCCAACATTAGTCTTTATAGTATAACCTGTTATGGTAGACGTTTGATTGTGTCAAAATATACAACTCACAATGTTGGGACAATGATGATCTCAAGTTTGAAGATCATATAAATAGTTATAACTATGAGTAATCTTGTGACTATTACATAATAATCCAAGAACCATACTCATAGCGGGTTAGTCCAATATGTTGTTCTCTAACACATACTCATGTATCGATTTCGACATCCTTATGTCAATGACAACACTTTGTCGTCAATGACAACACTTTGTCATCAATCAACTACACATTATTCTCAATGCATTATCATTGTCCCAGCCCACAATAATACTTGACTAAGGACCTTTTTAAGAATAATCATATTATTCTTAGGACTTTATTATTAACTAATTTATTTATACACACAGAAAAAGAAACTGAAA
This sequence comes from Gossypium schwendimanii, assembly GCA_013677275.1. Taxonomy (NCBI): domain Eukaryota; kingdom Viridiplantae; phylum Streptophyta; class Magnoliopsida; order Malvales; family Malvaceae; genus Gossypium; species Gossypium schwendimanii. The sequence continues at coordinate 10,773,174 of CM025248.1, forward strand.
TAACAATAGCAATGCCTTCTTGACTGCCTCCAGACTTACCAATGTCCAGAGTAGAAGTCCTTCACAAAAGATATGAAAGGCAATATCCGCAAGTATATGGGTCAAGTTGTAATATAGTTACAATGTAGTAGGCAAGTATTCCGAGGATCGTACCCAAAGGAGGCGAGCACTAGAGCACTAAATTAGTTCTAACCTAAACATAAATAGATCTAATTAGTACTTTAAATGGATTATATTACAATGAATAAAAAGAAAGGCTATTGTAATCTATACTAATAATAATAAAGAAAGAAAGAAAATAAAATAAAGAAACAAATTACGTGAAATCAAATAATAAAATATATATCAAATTTGGGCATAAGTGATTAACTCGCTTTAGTAATCATAACCAACTGTCATTTTAGCTTTTCTTGTTTAATCAACTAGTCAATACCCAAGCAAAATCTTCCGATCTTCAACTAAACTACTGAGTTGACAACAACTACTTATCTTTCAACCTCATAGTCTAGACTGGTTTAAGGTTAAGGTGTTCACGGGTAGGCTATACCGAATTTGGGTTAATTCCTACCTTAATGACTTCCTAGGGTTGTTAGGCCTAGGATTTACGTTCTTTCCCTCCTGAACAACTAATCCACTAAGAAACCTCTACAAAAAAGTTAATTAATCATACCTCCACCCACTATTCCCCCCATAAAAGGATTAGTTTCTCATGGATCTAATAAACAATATAAACTTGATAGAAAAAATAAACATGAAAAACAATTCTAGAGAATAGAGTTTAGAAAAAGCCTGATTTGTATTAGAATTTAAACATAGAATCCTCACAGAGTATGATGGTATTTCACAAATCTAATTTCCCCATAAAAGCAAATAACAAGAACTAGAATAAAATTTAAGCCTTAACAGAAAAGAAAAACTAAAGAATAAATCTAAAGAGAAAATTATACACTATGAAAAGTGTCAATAACATGTGTTAAATGAGCCTATTTATAGGCTTTGCAGTGGCAATCGCCATTAACCCTAGGTCAGTTGTCGTCCTCGTGCTTAACATTTGATTGTGTAACCAAAACGCCCCTAGATCGTGATTATTTCCCATAAAGAGGTGATGTCGTGACACACCAAGTCCTACATCAAGACATCGAAGGCAATATGCTTATCTTCATGGTATCTTCAGGTGTATGTCGTGACATTCTTAAGCTGTGTCACAACATCGAAGGTAGTCCTAGAATTATTTTATTCTACTCCCTATGTTGTGACATCTAATACTCCCTGTTTCAACACAGTGACTAATATCGAGTTATTGTGTAACATCCTGATTTTGAGCCTAGTCAGAACAGTGGTTACGAGACCACAAAAACGATGAGAAAAAAATTTATTTTTACTCTATTTTTATGGCCTACAATTTCACGAAATTGTTATGAAATTTTAAATTGGAGATCTTTATATGGTAATTAGACCATTGGTTAAGTTATGGACAAA
>CM025248.1:10774752-10800846 GCA_013677275.1 Gossypium schwendimanii
TGGTTAGCTATTGAAATGGCTAATTAAGAACATGTGTGGTGTTATGAATGCCTAGGTGATAGTTTATACGTAGAAAATATGAAAGAGTAAAAATTTGCAATGAAATAGTTTTTGGACAGCAGTAGTAACGTGATTTTGAAAAATCACCAAGGATAGTATAAAATTAATTAGAGAGTGAATGATATATAGAATAAAATCTTATCAAGTCTATTTTCATATAAAAATAACGGTGTGGGTAAAAGAATTTTATATTCTGAGATATTTGAATTTTGGTTAGACAGGGTTAGAATGGTTTTTGGAGTCCCCTATTCTGACTTTAGAAAATCATTAAAAATTGTACAAAAATAATTATGAGTTATAATTTATATGTATAGATTCCTTAGTGAGTCTATTTTCTGTAAAATTAAGTGAAAACACCATATAAAAATCATATGATAAGAAAATTAATTTTTAGTGAATAAAGGTAAGAACCATCAGGCAGTGAAACAGGGGAGATTTAATGAATAAACTGTACTAATTGGATAATCCAAAAATTCTAAAAATTTTATGGTAAGATAATATATGAGTATAGTTTTAGGAAAAATTTATGGATCTAAATTTTAAGTTTCATAACTCGAGTTATAATTAAATTAGTGACTGATGCACAGGTGCACAACATTATGGTGAATAGTGAGATAAATTTTAAAAGCAAATTTTTATGCTCTGAACTGGTAAGTTAAATCAGATAACGTCTCGTGCTTGACTCTAGCAACGGTCTTGGGTAAGGGGTGTTAGATATTGTGCCCTCTAGTGGTTTCCTGCATGCTCATAGAATGTACTAGTTCACCCTTAGGCCTTATTTGGCCCCTTAATTGAATTTAACTAAACTCACAAAAATGTAATTAAAACTTGACTAAAATGCTTATGTTCAAACTCCTAAACTGCAAAAACTAGTTTAATCTGCTACACCAATTTACGGCAGATTAAACTCCCCACACTTAAGTCATTGCTTGTCCTCAAGCAAAACAAACAAAAATAGTAAATGAACAAATGACCTTTGAACAAGTGTGGTACAAGTGTTAGCTTTGGAGCACATGAATAGACATTTCATATTCACACATAATCTTGGCATGATATATAGCTGACTTACCACTTTTGATATCAAACACATAAATTCAGTATATTACAAAGCATACAAGCACTAAGGGTCTCACATGAAGGAATCCAATAAATTATACAATTAATTTGATTATCCTAGTTGAATACAAACAGTCATCAATGCAATTATTCACTATGATTTCAAATCGTGAATAAGTCTACCTAGATTACATAGGGCTTTTTGGCTTGTAAAGCTCTTAGGCTTAGAACTGGTATGGATTTCAAGAATAGTAAGCATCAAATAGTTTCAAGCATGAAAATAGTTTGGCACAACATATTGTCCCATATTCTCCCCTTTAGTGACCCTTTCCCACTCACTACCTTATTTCTCCTTCTCTCGCCTTCCTTTTATCTCCTTATAGAAAATCTCAGCATCATATAGTAACTACGGCTAGCTCACGAGTTTTTGTTAAATAATGATCGAGTTTTTCTATAGCTATAAATTTGTCACTTTTTCTTTCTTTTTCACGGTACCTCAGTCACAATTGCTTTTACTTTTCACGTACTTTTTCTTCTCGTTAAATTTTCTTTTTGGTTTCTTTTCTTTTTGCAATTTTAAGCTAACCTATAATCACTATACTCTACTAATCTTTCTTATCACTCTGTTTTGATAAAATCATTGTAATATATCTACTTACCCCTCAATTTGTATTGTTAGACGTCTATAATCATGCAGTTCAGGACCAAAGAAAAGAGTAAGCACAAATTATCATTTTTAGCTCGAATTTTGTATAAAGGTTCATCAAGAAGTGTTTTCTGATTCAAAAATAGGTACTAAAGATGAATAAATAGGGTTACCTTTTTGGCTCTGGGTGTCTACCAAACAATTACTTAAGTCATCCCTAGGTATCTCAATATTCACAACTTTAGTCAACCAAACAAGCACAAATTCAACAATTTATCATTCATACTAGCATGCTCATTTCTTTGTATTCTCTATATCATTCGGTAGATTCAATTACTTAATACCTATTTACAATGTAATATATAGAACTTAGTAGTCTAATAATAAAAAATTATAAAATCACTAATCCTCATGCCAAATTTACCATGAATACAGTCAAACTATGTACATGCTCCTAACCAATCACTTGTATTTCTACAAGCTTAAACACACAAATGATAAAGAAAAATCAAAGGAAAACATAAAAATTTAAAAAAATTTCTATGCTGCCCCCCAAACTTTAGATAACACATTGTCCTAAATGTACCCTATAAAAGATAAGGAAAGAAGTTACCCGGTTGATTGTGATAGTTTCGCAGGCTATTGGTGAGTGCTTCTTCCTTGAAAATTCACAATGTTTGTGTTTCGTCTATGTGAAGAGTTTGTACATCACTTCATAAACATATCAATTGAATTCTTTAATAATTTATTAAATATTACAATATCCTAACAATTAACTTAATTTCCTAACAGCATTTATACCTAAAAAAATAGTTTTACTGAATATATATTTTTATACATTAATCATCTTCCTCCTAGAATCCTCGTCTTCCCCTCTTCTCTTTTTGTTTCCTCTGCAGATCCATCTACTGCTTATAGACATCCTCTCCTAGCAACTTCTCTAGAGGATTGGTCTCTTTATCCAATTGCTCCATAGGTACTCCTGCTCTCTTACATAACCCTATAATCAGATGCAGAAAGAATGTTCCTATTTTTTGATTTCATGCACATTCAATTATATTTTGATATATCCATGTGTTGATTCATAATTGCTTCTTTTGTAGGATAACATAAACTAAAATTGCTTAGATTGGGCTAATATCTAAGAGACCAGTTGTAGGCCAGATCCTTAAACACACAGATTTCATTCATATCTTTGCCTTTGTAGTCATTAATGCTTGGTTGAATATCTTAGGTATTATTGTTCCAATCTTATATGTCCACATTTTTTCCCTTCTATTAAGAATCTTAAAATCTCTTCCATATCTACACTATTGAATTCCTTGAGATTTGTTTTGTACAAGTAATCTCGATAATAATATAGAGCATCATAAAACTGACAAATACTTCTCACAGTTATTGGAACATTAACTCCTTTAACTGAAAAATACTTCTCTTTCTTTCAGTGTTAGATAAAATTCCTATACTATAGGTATTATTATTGGCTCCTCAAGTGGCAAACAGAAATTGGTCCACTCCCTGTCTATTGTAATCTCCCACATACCTTTGTAATTTCTCATTAATAGATCAAATCCTTGTTCTTGGTTGAACCTATAAGGCTGGATTTGCTGTAGATATTTGTCTATGCGGCTTTCCTGAAATTCAACAGTTGAATTCATGATGTTTGTATAAAAATTATTTTCAATCCTGAGCTGGCTATTGTGGCATTTCTTATTCTCGTCACGTTTTTGAATAGTGGAAAATGAATCGTTTTTTCTCCCTAATGGTGTGTAGGTAATGACAAGAGAGATATCATATATTTATCTTTGAGGAATACAATAATATACTTTGGGAATTATAGTTGTGTTAGGGAATATATTTCTAATTGATAGAAGTTTTAAAAACTCTAAATCTACTATAATTCAAGTAAAATGACATCAGTAGTTAGTTAAAATTTAAATAGCAGCTCACGCAGGTGTGTCACGACATCCTTTAGAGATGTCGCAACATCAAAAGCAGTTTAGCTATTCCAAATACCATGCGATGTCGCGACACTGAGACCAATTTGCTTTAGTGTTTTCTATTGCATCACTTGTTTCATTTGGTTCAAAATTTTTCTTTAACTGATCCTCATTTCTATCTTGGCTCCATATGATATTGTATTGTAAGGTCTAAGTATCAATGACTTCTTTTGTTGTTCCTACAAAGTAATGTTTGACTCTCTGCCCATTTACAAGAAAAAAGTTGACCTCCTATTCTGATTAGTTTTATTGCCCCATAAGTGCCTCCTAGGGGGCATAGAATTTTTTTCTTTAATTTGTATGTCTATTTTGATTTACTTTTCAATTGTATGCTTGAGCTTGTAGAAATACAAGTGATTGGTTAGAAGCATGTACATAGGTTGCTTGTATTTACAATAAATTAGGCATGAGGATAGGTGAGTCTAAATTTTTTATTTTTAGAGTAATAAGTTCTATATATTACACTGTAAAATAGGTGTTAAGCAATTGAATGTACCAAATGATATACAGAATACAAGGAAATGAGCATGCTGGTATGAATGTTAAATTGTTGAATTTGTGGTTGTTTGGCTTATTAGAGTTGTGAATATTTAGATACCTAGAGATGACCTAAGGCATGGTTTGGTATACACCCAGAGCCAAAAATTTTACCCTATTATTTATCTTTAGTACCTATCTTTTGAGAAAAGGATCACTTTTTTATCAACCATTATACAAAACCCGAGCCAAAATATCAATTTGTACTTACCCTTTTTCTTTGGTCCTGAAATGCATGACTATAGACGTCCAGCCATATGTATTGAGGGTTAAGTAGATACATTATTGTGGATTTTGTAAAAATAGAGTGACATAGTAGGGATCAATGTGATATAATTATTATAGTTTAGTCGATATATGCAACAAAAGAAAAATTCAAAACCAAAACGAGTAGAAAAATGACTTGAAAAGTAAAAGCATTTGTGCACAAAAACTCATAAGCTAACCGTAGTTGTTATATTATGTTAGAACTTCCTATGTGGACAAATAAGGAAGGTGAGAGAAGAAGAAATAAGGCAGTGAGCGGGAAAGGGTTACTAAGTGGTAGAATATGGGACAATATGATGTGCTAAACTATTTTCATGCTTGAAACTATTTGATGCTTACTATTCTTGAAATCCATACCTGTCTTAAGCCTTAGAATGTTACAAGTCGAAAAGCCCTATGCGATCTAGGTAAACATATTCACAATTCAAAATCATACTAAATAATTGCATTATTGGCTATTTGTATTCTACAAGGATAATCAAATTACTTGTATAATTTAGAGATGGAGTCATACATTTGAGACCCTTAATGCTTTGTGCTTTGTAATATACTAAACTTAGATGTTTGACATCAAAAGTGGTAATCGGTTATATCTCATGCCAAGATTATGTGTTAGTATGAAATGCCTATTCATGTGCTCCAGGCTAACACTTGTACCATACTTGTTCAAGGGTAGTCTTTTCATTTATTGTATTTGTTTGTGTTGCTTAAGGACAAGCAATGACCTAAGGGTGGGGGAGTTTGATCTACCGTAATTCAATGTAGCAGATTAAACTAGTTTCACACTTTAGGAGCTTGAACATGAGCATTTTAGTTAATTTTTAATTACATTTCCGTATGAATTAGTTAAGTTAATAAAATATGCAATTTGAGTCCTTTATTAACCTTAAGGGCCGAATGAGGCCTGAGGGTGAGGTATTATGCTTTGTGTGTGTACAGTAAACCATTAGAAGGTGTATCAACTAAATACTAGTCGCTAGGTTGCAACATGAAGAATGCGATGTCGCAACATAGAGAGCAAAATAGAAGAATTCTGAAACTGCATTCAATGTTGCGACACACCCTGAGGATGTCATGACATACCCTTGTTGAGACCCTGAAGTTAAGCATATTGCCCACAATGTTGCGACACAGGACCTGGTGTGTCGCGACATCGCCTCTGTATGGGAAATAATTATGAGCCAGGGGCATTTTGGTCTGCACAATGAAACATTAAGTATGAGGATGACAGCTGACCTAGGGTTGAGGATGACAGCCACCCTAAAGTCTATAAATAGGCTCATTAGCACATGTTACGAACACGCCTTTTCATATTATATAATTTTCCCTTTAGATTTAGTGTTTAGATTCTCTCTTTTCTTAGGTTTTAAATTTATGTTTTTGTTACTTACTTTTGTAGAGAAATTAGATTTTGGAATTACTATCATCCTTTGTGAGGATTCTGCGCTTAAATTCAAATACAAATCAGTCTTATTCTAAACTCTACTCTTGAATTGTTCTTTTTGGTTATTCTTTCATTCAAGTTTATATCATTTATTCCATGAGGAACTAATGCTCCTGTGGGGGATTAGCGAGTGGAGGTATGAATAATTAACTAGATTATAGGGGTTTCTTAACGGATCAGCTGTTCAGGAAAGGAAGAATCTAAACCCAAGGCTTGACAACCCTAGGAAGTCATCAAGGTGGGAATTAGCTGAAATTTTGTATGGCCTATCTGTGAACACCTTAACCCTGAACTGGTCTAGTCTGTGAGGTTGAAAGATTAGTAGTTATTGCCAACTCAGTATTTTAGTGGACGTATTGGAAGATCCTACTAGGGTATTGACTAGTTGATTGAACAAGAAAGCCTAAGACTCCAATTGATTATGACTTCTAAAGCGAGCTAATCACCCATGCCCAGATTTTATATATATTCAATTATTTGATTTCTTGTTTTTCATTTCATTTCATTTCATTTCATTTCATTTCATTTCATTTATTTCCTTTCTTATTATTTTTAGTATAGTTTATCAAAAATCTTTCTTTTAATTCTTCATACTATAATTCGATTAAAGTGCTAATTAGTTCTATCTATGTTCAGGTTAGAATTAATTTAGTGCTCACCTCCCTTAGGTACAACCTTCAGAGTACTTACCTACTCTGTTATAACTATATTACAACCTAACTTGTATGCTTCCGGATACCACCGCTTTTCCCATCTTTTGTGCAGGATTTCGACTCTGGATGTTGGTATGTCTAAAGGCGGTCGGTAGCAAATTAAATTGAGTTTCATACTTGAGAAGCTTGAATACAAGTGATTTTAGTATGTTTTAGTTATGTTTTGTTAGTTTAAATTCAATAAAAGTGTATTTTTAGTATATTATTGACCTTAGGGGCCGAATTATGCCTAAAGGCAAGCTAACATACTTAGTTAGTGTGTAGAAGACCATTCAAAGGCATAGGAACTCATGACTGGTCACTTTGCTGCAATACAAAGAGTTCAAAGTCGTAAAATAGGGAGCTGAATACAAGAATTGCCATACTACCTTTGGTGTCGCGATAGAGCCATGGGATGTTGTGACAACATCCTTAAACCATGCATAATGCACTAGGGTGTCGCGCCACTGACCATGTACGAGATTAAGTAGAGCCAAGGGCATTTTGGTCTACACAATAGACATTAAAAATGAGAACATTAGCTGATCTAGGGTTGAGGATGACGGTTACCCTAATTCTATAAATAGGCTCATTTAACACTTGTTTAAAGATATGTTTTCATATTATAAGTTTTCTCTATAATTTTAGTTTTAGTTTTTCTTTCTTTTAGGCTTTAGGTTTATTTTTAGTTTTTTTTATTTGTGTTCTTTGGATAACGTGAATTGTAAATGCGATCAAACGCTAGAGGATTTTCTGCACTTCATCTATCAAATAGAAAACAAGATTATCTAAACTCTATTCTTCATTTACTTTTGATACACATCTTTATTGTCAACTTTGTGATGTTTACTAATTTCATAAAGAACTAATCCTCTTATAGGTGATTAGTGAGTGGAGATTTGATTAACTAATTGCTATGTAGGATTTTCTTAGTAGATTAGATGTTTGGGAGAGGAATAATTTAAACCCTAGGCTTGAAGACCCTAGAAATTCATTTTGGTGGGAACTAACCTAAAATTGGTATGACTTATCTATGAACACCTTAGCCTCAAACCGGTCTAGACTGTAAGGCTGAGAGATAAGTAGTTCTTGTCGACTCGTTAGTTTAGCAGAAGATCAAGAGATCCTACTAGGGTAAGAACTAGATGATCGAATAGAAGCTAGAAATAGGAATTAGTTATGACCACTGAAGTGAACTAATCAGCCATGTCTAGACATTTAGTTGCAGTATTCACACTCTAGACATTAGTATAATGTAATTGTTGGCGTCGTTGCCAGGGAGGAAACGTTACTAGATTAATTTTGATTTTTATGTCTTAATAAAATAGTTAGGAAATACTTAAATTATAGATACGATTTTTATTTTTATTTGTACTAACATCTTTTATTTTCTTTGTGGGTTCAATGTATAACTCGTAGTAAAGGAACACCTATAGAGTTGGTCGCTGAAGTGAAAGAATAATTCGCAAAAATCATTGACAGTAACATCAAATGCAAAATCAACCTCCTGTTATAGGTAATTAACCACGTGAGAACCTGTTCTTCAACAAGGTTGACAACTTTAATATCCAAGATCTACCACCACCACTGCAATTATCAATAAACTCACCGATGGCGCCGCAAAAAGAACCCTGAGAGATTATGAACTATTGAATCTAGATTTAGTTCAAGGAAGCATCACAAGACCAACTATCATGGAAAATAGATCCGGCCATGATCCAGATGATCCAAAATAATCTACAGTTCAAAGGCACAGTGACGAAGGAGCCAAACAAGCATTTAAAACAATTTCTTCATCTTTGTGATACATTTAAATACAATGGGGTCACCAATGATGCTATTCGTCTTCGGTTATTACCCTTCTCCTTGATCGATAATGCTTTTATTTAGTTAGACTCACAGGCACTAGGATCTATCATGACATGGAATTGAACTTGTAGAGAAATTTCTACAAAAGTTCTTCCTGATCAGCAAGATGGTCCAACTAAGAAGAGAGATTGATACTTTTAAGTAGTTGGAAGGAGAAAGCTTTCAAGAAGCTTGAGAGCATTTTAAAATACCGATACAAATATTCCCATACCACAGATTACTAGATTGGCTGAGACTATAGATGTTCTATAATGAGTTGGATGCACACGTGCACTCAGGACTAAATGGAGCTGCAAGAGGAGCCCTGATGAATAGGACATATGAGGATGATTATGACCTAATATAAAATATGGAAATGAAATCCTGTCAGAGGCCAAATGAATGGTATACATACGGTAAGAGACCATATATGCTAAAAGTTGTCTAGGAAGACGAAAAATATCAGCAAATTTTGGACAGACTTAATCGTATAGAGTCTACATCTGGTGCGTCATCGACATTCGTAAGAGATAAACCTATTGGAACAATCAGTACACCCCGTGGAGCATCATAAAAATTATTTTGACGATCCCAAGCAAAATATTCATGTACGAGGAATGAATCGGGTTGAAATATGGTTGAAAATATACCTTCTTTAGTGAAAACATTGAATGGATGCTATTGATTCGATGTCGATTCGAAGCCACAATGAAAATGTCCCGGCTTCTACATAGTCCATCCCGTCAAAAATCAATAACCATTTTCTCTTGAACTTTTTTGAGATAATTAAAAACAGTTGCTAGACCTTTTAAATTATTAAGTTGTTAACCTTAACACACTAAGGGATTATCATCCTTTTATCCTCTTTGATATCACATATTAAAAATGAAAATCAAGATTATTCTCTTATTAGTAGAGAAGAAAAATGGAAAGTTAGAAAAATGAATTATATTCTTTCCAAAATAATATTAATTTTCATTTCTTTTATATTTTGACCAGAAATAATTAATATAACTATTTATATTAATAAATTTGGTAAAATATATACCATTAATACTTTGTATGAATCAAACTAATATATTAAATATATTCTTTCTAAAAGAATATTAATTTTCATGTCTTTTATATTTTGACCGAAATTAATTAATATTACTGTTTATAATAATAAATTCGGTAAAATATATAAAATTAATATTTTTTATGAATCAAATTCATATATTAACTATATTCTTTCCAACAAAATATTAATTTTCATATCTTTATATTTTGACAGACATTAATTAATATAATTGTTTATATTAATAAATTCGGTAAAGTATATATAGTTAATATTTTGTATGAATCAAATTCATATATTAATTATATTCTTTCCAAAAGAATATTAATTTTCATCTCTTTTATATTTTAACCAAATTAATTAATATAACGGTTTATATTCATAAATTCGGTAAAATATATACAATTAATATTTTGTATGTGTTCTCTATTTGTGTACAACAAGTTTGTACATATAATGTGTTTAATATTTAATTATCAAATTAAGTTAATTCAACAATTAATTTAATTCATGTGACAGCTAAATACAATACCAAATGCATTTAGATTTTGTTTGTTTCAACTATAGGGTGTGATATTGTAGGCTCTTGTAACGTTTCTTGTAATACTAGAATATTTCTAATATTGCAAGCAATGAGTGATATCTAGCGATGAATCATTTCCACCCGAGTTAGAAGAAGTCGTGATTTGATATAAACTTTCAGTGATAATATTTTCATGTATTATATGTTTTTATTTTTAATATTGACCACCTTCTAACGTGCCAACATCCAAAGTAGAAATCATGACCACCTTCTAACGTACCAACATCCAAAGTAGAAATCATGCACCAAAAATGTGAACAAATGGTATCCACAAGTATACGAATCAGGTTGTAATATAGTTACAATGGAGTAAGTAAGTACTTTGGGCATGAGTGATTAGCTTGTTTCAGTTATCATAATCAACTGTCATCTCAGGCTTTCTTGTTCAATCAACTAGTCAATACCCTAGCAGGGTGTTTAGATACGTCCACTAAAATAAAAAGTCAGCAAGAACTACTCATATTCCGACCTCACAGTCCAAACTGATTTAAGGTTAAGGTGTTCAAGGAAAAGTCATACCAATTTCGGGTTAATTCCCACCTTGATGACTTCTTAGGGTTGTTAGGCCTAGGTTTAGGTTCTTCCTATCTTAAACAACTGATCCAATAAGAAATCCCTACAAAACAGTTAATTATTCATGCCTCCACTTACTAATCCCCAACATGAGGATTAGTTCCTTATTAATCTAGTAAAAAATATAACCTTGAACGAAAGAATGAACATAAAGAATAGTTTCAAGAGTAAAGTTTAGAAAAAGCTTGACTGTATTGAATTTAAGTGCAAAATCCTCATAGAGTTTACGAACAATTCTAGAATCTGATTTCTTACCAATGAAAAATAACAAGAATGGAAATCTAAAACCTAAGAAAAGAGACACTCTAAAATATAGATCTAAAGAGAAAATTATACAAAGAAAAAAGGTGTCCATAACATGTGTTACCTAAGCCTATTTATACACTTAGAATGGTCATCGTCCTTAACCCTAGACCAGCTGACGTTCCCAAGCTTAAAGTTGGATTATACGAACCAAAACACCCCTTGCTCATATTAATTTCTCGTGCAAATGCGATGTTGAGACACACTAGGTCCTGTGTAGCGACATTAAGGGCAGCATGCCCATCTTCAGGGTATCTTCAGGGGTATGTCGTGACATCCTCAGGCTGTGTTGTGACATCGAAGGCAGTCTTGGACTTTTCTTGTTTTGCTCCCTATATTGCAACACCAAATTCTCCGTGTTGCAACCTAGCGACCAATATTGAGTTAGTACAACTTCTAATGGTCTCCTGCACACTCACAACGTATATTAGCTCACCCTTTGGCCTCATCTAGCCCCTGAGGTTAATAAAAAACTCAAATTACACAATTATTACACTGAACTAAACTTTACCAAATTATAATTAAAATGCTTATGTTCAAGCTCTTAAAGTGCAAAAACTAGTTTAATTTGCTACATTGAATTATGGCAGATCGAACTCACCCACACACAAGACATTGTTATCCTCAAGCAAAACAAACAAAAATAGTAAATCAAAAGATGACCCTTGAACAAGTATGGTTCATGTTTTAGCTTTGAAGCACATGAATAGACATTTCATATTCATATATAATCTTGGAATGAGATATAACTGACTTACCACTTTTAGTCCTAAACACCTAAGTTCAGTATATTACAAAGCATATAAGCAATAAAGGTCTTAAATGTAGGAATCTATCAATAAATTATACAAATAATTTGGTTATCCTAGTAGAATAAAAATAGCCATAAATTCAATTATTCAATATGATTTGGAATTGTGAATAAGTCTACCTAGATCACATAAGGTTTTTTGGCTTGTAACGTTCTGAGGCTTAGGACAGCTATTGATTTCAAGAATAGTAAGAATCAAATAGTTTCAAGCACAAAAATATTTTGACACATCATATTGTCCCATATTCTTCCCCTTAGTAACCTTTTCCCGCTGACTGCCTTCTATCTCATTCTCTCATCTTCCTTATCTCTCCACATAGGAAGTCATAACATAGTATAACAATCATAATTGGCTCATGATTTTTTGTGCATTAATGAATGAGCTTTTCTACATTTTGTGATTTTGTCACATTGTTTCTTTTTCTTTTTTAATACATCTCACTCAAAAATGTTTTTTTTTTTTTTTATCTTTTAAAGTACTTTTTCTATACTCATTTTGATTTTCTTCTTGAATTTTATTCTTTTGTTACACATAATGGCTAACCTATGATTACTACATCACTCTAATCCTTTCTATTTCACTCTAGTTTTATAAAATCTGCCATAATGTATCTACTTAAATCTCAATATGTATGGCCAGACGTCTATAATTGTGCAGTTCAGGACCAACAAAAAAGGATAAGTACAAATTTATATTTTGGCTCGAGTTTTGTATAAAGATTAATCCTAAAGTGATTTCTGGCTCAAAAGGTAGTTACTAAAGATAAATAAGAAGGTTAGATTTTTGGCTTTGGGTGTATTCCAAACAATGCCTTAAGTCATTCCCAAGTATCTAAATATTCATAGCTCTAATCAACCAAACAACCACAAATTCAACAATTTATCATTCATACCAGCATGCTCATTTTCTTGTATTCTCTATTTCATTGGGTACATTCAATTGCTTTAATGCCTATTTAAAGTGTAATATATATAGAAATTGATAGTCTAATAAAAAAATTAAAATCACCTATCCTCATGCCAACTTTATTGTAAACACAGGCAACCTATGTACATGCTCTTAACCAATCACTTGTATTTCTACAAGTTCAAGCACACAAATGACAAGAAAAATCAAAGAAAAACATAAAAATTTAAAATAAATTTTCCATGTCCACCCCCACACTTTAGATAACTCATTGTCCTTAATATGTAGCCCTTAAAAAGAAAATGAAAGATGTTACCCGATTGATCGTGATAGTTCCATCAGTTATTGGTAGGTTTTTTTCATTTTATCGTTGAACATTTTAAATGTTGTGCCTCCTCCATGTAGGGTTCCTATGTAGAAAATTAGAACAAGACACAAAACAAATAATAATTTACTATCTACTCCTCAAATTAAAATCATCCAAGAATTAATTCAATCTTTTAAAAACTAAACTTAAAAAGTTCAATCATCCTTAAAATCCATTTCATCATTTCCTTATTCGTTATCATCCTCTCCCTCTGTCATATGTGAAATGATATAGGAATTGTGCAAGTATAAATGTCAAATCAAGTAATAAAGAGATAAGTGAGATTGTCTCTATAAGGATCAGTTAGGTATAAAATGGTCAAGTTATTATACTAAGTATGATTAATATTATGACAAAAATAACGATAAGAATACAGTGGTAATTTAAATTAATAATGATGTGTGCAATAATAAAAAATGCTATGATATGACTAGACAAGAGTAAGAATGCAATGGCAAATTTGAGAATGATCACTTGAATAATATACAAGAGAACAAGTAAACAACTAAAAAAATGCTATGGAAAAGACACTACGGCAAAGGATAATGAGTCTACGATGTTGATTTGGAAGGTCGAGATTACTAAGAATTTGCCCTTACTAACAGTAATGCCTCGGCAAAACCATACTCAACCTACTACTCAGAAGAGTTCTAAAATGGTCCACTTCATTCAAGAATAAGACCTCAAGTTACCTTACCTTAAGCGATATATGTCTATAGGCCTTTAGCATGGTACCCTGCACTTCTTTGTTTTCTTTCCGTATGAACACTACTCTATGTTTAGAGGCTGCTACAAGTATTTGGTTGAACACTTGTTCATATCATTCAACTTTGATCTCATTAACCTAACCTTTTTAGAATTAGATTAATTTAATGAACATGTTGTACACCCATTTATGTTTAGAGTTTGCAAACATGTAATTTTATAAAAAAAACCACTGAATGAAATAGAGTATTAGAGTAGATCTACGCTTCAGTCATTAAAGAAAATAACAGTTTCGTCAGGTAACCCAACCCTATGAGATCTAGCTCATGAGTTGGAAATCAGATTCAAATCCAATGTATCATTCAACATCGTTTTCATTAAATCAATTCACGAAGAGTAATCAAGAAGTAACAGAAGAACTTTGGGAAGATCGCTTCTGCTTATCCAGCCCACACTCTAGCGATGCAGTGTCTTGTGGTGGCTGAGAAGGACTACCTTCGTCTACCTCTTCTACTCAGCCACTACCCTCTATTGTTTCTCTTTTTTATTCTCTCCGCCCCCTTCTAGGGTTTCCTTATTTGGATTTTATAATAATTTTCCCTAGGGTAAATCCAACAGTTTATGATTTTCTTCCTTATTTTTTAGGTAGATATATCTGGCACAAGTTCAACTAGGCCTAAGACCATTACACTTTGATGCTGACAGGGCATCTTCTCGGCATTGCCACAGCATTTGTGTTGACAAACTGTCCAACCCTTTGCCCCGAAAAATCTTCATTCTTTCACTTCTCATTCCTAAACCTGTACCTACCAATCCACCACCATACACAACCCTTCCACAAGCAATTTAAAATAACTAACATTTAAGTATAGTCCAAGCTCCTAATGTAATGCAAAAACAAGAAAAATACTAATGAAATGTCCTAAAATGCAACTAAATGTACCAAGTACAAGCAATTGACTAGATCTAAAAGCATGTAATATAACTCTTTTCAAGAATTATCACTCTCCTCTTCGCTTTCACGTGGGTCTTCCTCCTGCTTAGGATACGTCACCCCAAACATGTCTGATGTATAGTTAGGTACCCGAATATTGCTCTGTCATGCAAACTTTTGAAAGATTGGGCCTGATTCATGCATCCAATGTATCATCCAATCTAGTTTTGGATGACTACTGTCTTCGATTTCTTGTGGGGCGATTGGTTTGCTTTTCTTTGAGATGAAATGGGGACTGTTGTTACCTCCTATTGGCATTTGTTCCACTCATTTATCTGCTTTGCCTAAATTTCAATGTATTATATAAATAGAGTGTCACCAATGATACTTCAGGATTGCTTCATTGACTATTCTTTGGATGCCATTTAAATGCCTACTTTTTTACATAAAGTTGTCACTAAGTGGGGAAAGAAAACTCCCACTTTTTGGCCACTGGCACATCTTTCCAAATTTTGGTAAATCCATTTCTCGATGCATATCAGTTTTTTCTGCAAAATAGCATAAAGTAAAACTGCGCAAAAAGTATTGACATTAGACACATTTAAAGAAGGAACAACTTGTGTGCGTAAAAATTAAACTCACATTTTAGCTTCAAGAACATTATAGCTTGATGGAAGGAGGTTGGGATATTGGTAATTGGGCAATATTTCCATTCTTCCCTTCCTTCTGTTGAAAAGTTTATAATGTTATCCATATCTATGTCTCAAATATATTCTAAATCAGTTTCATAAATAAAATCATTTTCATAGTATGGGGCATTATAAAGGTCACTAATAATTCTAGGGGTACTCGCAGTTCTTTCCCCTGCATATCGTTTCCTACATATGGCCTTCACTATTTTTAGACTCTTGGTCCCTTAAAGATGCATAAAAGTCTTGAATACATCAATGTCTTTTAGTATCATCCAGAAACGTTCCCACCTATGATATCTAACTAAAGGTCATATTTCCTTGCAAATAGTCATCAAAGGATCAAATCTCATTTCTTTAATGAAGGTTTTTCCTTGAAGTCCCACAAAATAATTTTCAATATTCATGTTTGAGACATTAGAGGGCTTTGGAACCGTCGATGATCCTGGTTTATTTTTTCTTCGAACCTTCCTAAAAGCCATGGTGTTTTCATATTACAACTAATGAAATATCAATCTATAAGTTCAATGGAACAGTAAAACTTAAGTTAGGAACCCTTAACCTTGTATAAGCCATTGGATTCCTCGTCACGCTTATTTTTTTTCATTCCTTACGATGTTCTCGTTCATTCCTGCACCAAGTAAGATCGAAAGAAAAACAAAAAGAAAAAGTGAGTTTCAGAGTTTAAAGGATTTAAGAGGTTTTAAGTGAATAAAAGAGGTAAGAGATGTTTAAATAAGGGGATCATATGTATTTAGGTTATAAAGTAGGTGTTTCAAGGGTTAAAAATCGAGTAAAGTGAGGTTTAGGCCACCAGATCGTGCGAACGGGTTGGGTCAAGCTTGCAAAAAATAGTGATATCGTGGCACAAGGGTTCCATATCATGACATCCCTGTCAGATTATCGTCGTCGCGACACCAAGGTGCATTGTCGCGACACACTTTGAATTTTTTAGATTTTCGGGTAAATTGGGTTCAATGTTGTGACACACAAAGTTCGTGTCATGACATTGAGATTATTTTGTCAATTTTACAAAATTAGCCCTTGATGTTGCGACACAGCGTTATCGTGTTGCAATATAGGCTCTGTTGCTACCTAAAATTCTTGTTTCTATAGTGTTACGATTTCAATAACACATAAATTTAGTAAAATATGGAGTAAACAATTAGCCAAATATACAAAAAATTATGTGTTAATTTAAAAAGTTCAAGTTTTACTACAAGATTTACTCGACAGCATCATTATTTCACAAAAAGGACGATTCTTTGGTTTTGCAATGTTTTTCCATCATCCGTCATACCATTCCACCTTCGTTTGCTTATCTTTTCCCTTGCACCTATTTTTTTGACCTGCACAGATTGAACGAAGTATGTCCTTTGACTCGGAGGGCTAAAAATAAATAATTCCTTGCAATGCTCTCCTAACTTCCTCCTACCTTTCTCACTCAGTTGGTGACCACACTCAAAAGTTTCAGTCTCACCATTGATTTTCATGGTTAATTCATTCTTTTCTAAGTCAATGGTGGACCTTGAGGTAGCTAAAAAAGATTTACCTAGTAGCATGGGTATTTCTCGATCCTCTTCAAAGTCTAAAACTATGAAATGTTTTGGGATGATAAAATTGCGCACTTTTACTAACACATCTTCCAATACTCCTTTCAGATGTACTGAGGATCTGTCAGCCAATTTTAGTTTTATTTAGGTGTTTTCCAAGTCCACTAACCTGAGTTTTTAAAAAATGGATAAAGGCATTAAATTAAAACTAGCTTATAAGTCATATAGAGCTCTATTAAAATGAATGCTCCCTATCTCTATGGGAATAGTAAAACTTCCTCAATCTTTCAATTTTTGGGGAACCTGTCTTGAGATAATAGCACTACAGGAAGCACTTATATTAACTTGTTCACCTACCTTAATCTTCCTATGCCTAGATATAATTTCTTTTTAAAAAGTTGGCATATTTAAGGACTTTATCATTTAATTCAATTAAAGGTAAGTTAAAGTCTAACATTTTGAACAAGTTCAGGAAACCTACAAATTCATCTCCATCTCGGTTTTGCTTTTCTTCTAGTCTTGAAGGGAATGGTATATTTACAATGGTAGAATCTTTAGTTTTTTCTTTTTCTGGCTCAACTATTGGTGTAATTACCTCCTCTAACTTCGTTTCATCTTCAGCTTCTAGGGATCTTTCCTGAAGATCATCAGTATTCTCTATATCCACCTTCTGAGTTGGGTGTTCTTGGCTACTCAATACTTTGCCCGATTGGAGCGCTCTTGATTTCACGTGCTCCTTTCCTTCCCTACAAGGATTATTTTCTGTATTGTTGGGAATACCTGTGCCAATTTTTCTTTTAGTGTCACCCATCATGCTAATCAATTGGCTAATTTGATCTTAAAGTTTAGTCAATGTTCTTGTTGAATTAGTGCACTCAGACTGCACTTGCTTCACGTCCGCTCTCATTGACTACACCTCCTCTTCGATTTTAAATAGGCATTGACCACATACAGTATGGTCACTTAGGTTGGCCCTATGCTGAGGTTTCTACAAATAACGAGGTTGATAGTTAGTGTTTTTAACTTGACTTGAGTTGTTACCTCTTTCTTGGTTTCCTGCCCATCTCAAGTTCGGGTGATCTCTCCATCCGAGATTGTGTGCATTTGAATAGAGATTTCCACCCCTGTCTCTAATGTAGTTCACATCCTCGATAGGATTATTAATATAGTGGAAGAGTAGTTTGTCTCCTCCAAAGATATCTGGTGGAGACTTTACAGCGTCTATTTGGTTGATTCTGTCCAATAATTACTGGTATCTGTTGTCTTCCTATAAAACCTTCACTGCAGATGATCTTTGGCTATATGTATGAAGTTCAGTTGGCCACTCGACGGAAGTTATTGCCATATTTTGTATTAATTTGTATGCATCCTCATACATTCTATTCATCAAGTCTCTTCATGTTGTTTCGTTTAATACTGACCTCGAATGCACATCCAAACCATTGTAAAAAGTTTATAGTTGTAACCACTCAGGTAATCCATGGTATGGGCACTTCTAAATCAACATCTTGAAATGCCCTCGTGCTTCGTTAAGGATTTCTCCTTCTAACTATATAAACATCAAGATTTCTTTTTTTAGCTAGACCGTTTTGTTTATGGGGAAAAAATTTTGCATGAATTTTCCTATGAGTTCGTTCCATGTCGTGATTGATCCTGGTGCTTGCAAGTCTAGCCAAGAGAAGACGTTATCAATTAATGAAAAAGGGAACAACCGAAGAAGAATAGCGTCATTGATAACCCCATTTTATTTAAAGGTATCACAAAGCTGGAGAAACTATTTTAAATGTTGACTCTGATCCTCTATCATTGTTCTTCAAAACTACAAATTATTCCAGATCCTCTGAGTCATGGTTGGCTTAATCTCAAAATTATTGACCATGATATCTAGCCTCGTTATGCTCCCTTGAACCATATCTAGATTTGGTAGCCCATATTCTCTAAGAGTCCTCTCATTACATGCCATGCTTAGATTTGTACGTAACTGTGGTGGTGGTGGTAAGTTTGGTGGGTTAGTGTCGACTTTGTCCAATAACGGGTTTTTAAGAGGTGCGTTTCCTAGACTAGCTAGTGGGTTATGCATCTATCATTGCTATTGCTACTGTTGTTGTCGACAATTCCTTTAGATAATTATTTCTGGATCGGTAGCTGGCTCTATAGGTGTCCCCCTACTATGAGTCATACACTAACCCAAAAATATAAAATTAGTAGAAAAGAAAATTAAATTCCTAACTATGACCTCAAAATTTCCTAAGTATTCTATTAAAATGCAAAAAACTAAAACTAATATAGTTACATTGCCTCTCCGGTAACAACGCCAACAACTTGATCACCTCCGAACGTACCAACGTTTAGAGTAGAAATCCTGCACAAAAGATGTGAAGAAACGGTATCCACAAGTATACAGGTCAGGTTGTAATATAGTTACAATGGAGTAGGTAAGTACTTCGAGGATCGTACCCAAGGGAGGTGAGCACTAAATTAATTCTAATTTAAACATAAATAGATCTAATTAATACCTTAATCAAATTATAGTACGAAGATCAAAAAGAAGAGTTTTAATAAACTATGCTAAAAACTTAAAAGGAAATTAAACAAGCGAAAGGCAAAAAATCAAAAAAGGAAATATCTATGAAATCTGGGCATGGATGATTAGCTTGTTTAAGTGATCATAATCAACTATCATCTTGGGCTTTCTTATTCAATCAACTAGCCAATACCCAGCAGAATCTTTTGATACATCCACTAAAATGCTGAGTTGGTAAGAACGACTTAACTTTCGACCTCACAGTCTAGACTAATTCAGGGTTAAGGTGTTCATAGATAGGCCATACCAATTTTGGGTTAATCCCACCTTGATGACTTCCTAGGGTTGTAAGGCCTAAGGTTTATGTTGTTCCTTTCCTGGACAACTTATCCATTAAGAAATCCCTACAAAATAGTTAATTATTCATACATCCACTCGCTAGTACCCCACAAGAGGATTAGTTCCTCATGAATCTAGTAAACAATATAACCTTAAACAAAAGAATGAACATAAAGAATAGTTTCTTACAAGAAGCCTGATTGTATTGGATTTAAACACAAAATCTTCACAGAGTTTGAGAACAATTCTAGAATCTAATTTCTTGCAACTAAAAATAACAAGAAAGAAATTTAAAACCTAAAAAAAAGAGAAAATCTAAAATCTAGATCTATAGAGAAAATTATACAGAGTATAAATTTGTCCATAACATGTGCTAGCTGAGCCTATTTATAGGCTTAGAATGGTTGTCGTCATAAAACCTAAGTCAGTTGACATTCCCAAGCTTAAAGTTGGATTATGTAGACCAAAACTCCCCTTGCTTCTTTTAATTTTTCGTCTAGATGTGATGTCACGACACACTAGGTCATGTGTCGCGACATTGAGGGTAATATACTCATCTTCAGGGTATCTTCAAGGGTATGTCGCGACATCCTCAGGCTTTGTTGTGACATCGAAGGGAGTCTTGGACTTTTCTTATTTTGCTCCCTATATTGCAACATCTAATGCTTCGTATTGATACCTAGCAACCTATATTGAGTTAGTACACCTTCTAATGGTTTTCTCTACACTAGTAATGTATATTAGCTCACCTTTAGGCCTTATTTGGCCTCTAATGTCAACAAAAGACTCAAATTACATATTTATTACACTTAACTAAACTCTACTAAAATATAATTAAAATGCAACTAAAATGCTTATGTTGAAGCTCTTAAAGTACGAAAACTAGTTTAATTTGCTACATCAAATTACGGTAGAACAAATATCTAGATTGTATATAAGTCATGGCATAGTCACACTTGTATAGTCCAATTTCATATTTCTTGATTTTCTAAGTAGGCTATAATAAACAAATAAGTGTGATATCTCATATCAACTTATCCGAGTATGACCATTCATTTCTAGTCTCACTCCATCAAGAGGCCTAAGATATTGCTCCCATTATGTAGGAGAGGTAAATCCTATCTTGATCAACCATATCCCACTACATGGCCTGTGGAATATCCAACATCAGTCTTTGTAGTACAACTTGTTATTGTAGACGTTTTTATTGCATCAAAATATACGACTCATGATGTTGGGACAATAATGATCTCAAGTCTGAGGATCATATACATAGTTATCACTATGAGTAATATTGTGACTATTACATAATAATCCAAGAAACATACTCATAGCGGGTCAATCCAATATGTTGTTCTCTAACACATACTCATGGATTGATTTTGACATCCTTATGTCAATGACAACTCTTTGTCATTATTCAACTACACATTAGTCTTAATGCATTTTTTTTCCAAGCCCACAATAATACTTGACTAAGGACCCTTTAAGAATAATCATATTTTCTTAGGACTTTATTAAAATTTAGTTTATTTATATATACAAAAAAAGAAACTGAAATAATAATGGTAATGCCTTATATTAATAAACAAGGTAAAACATGTGATTACAATCATCTCATGATTGGTCTTTGGGCATAGTCTAACAATCCCCCACTAGCACTAAACTAATCAATCATATATCTAATATCGAGTGACTTAGTGTGACTTCTACTATGTCAGGAGCTTCATCAGTGGATCAGCAATGTTGTCATCTGTCAGTACTCTACATATGTCCACGTCTCATCGATCAATGATTCTCAAATAAGATGAAAGTGCCTAAGTATATGGTTGGATCGCTAGTGAGATTTGAGTTCTTTTGCATGTGCAATAACTCCATTGTTGTCACCAAAAAGTTCTATAGCATTTGATATGCTAGGCACAACCTCTAGTTCAGATATGAACTTCTTGATCCAAAAAGACTCTTTTGCAGTGTCACTAGCTGCAATGTACTCAGCTTTAGTTGTAGAATCAACTATTGTATCTTGCTTTGAACTTTTCCAACTCACTGCGCCACCATTAAGGAAAAACACAAAATCTGATTATGTTTGTGAGTCATCCTTGTAGGTTTGGAAACTAGCATCAGTGTAACTTTTTACACTCAGCTCTTTCTCACGTCCATATATAAGGATTGTATCCTTAGTCCTTCTCAAGTACTTAAGGATATTTTCAACTGCGACCCAATGACCTTCATCGGGATCTACTTGGTACCAACTTATCATGCTTAAAGCATACAATACATCTAGACGAGTACATAGCATGACATACATGATAGATCCAATAGCTGAAGCATATGAAATCTTACTCACATATTCTTTCTCTTGTGAAGTTGAAGGACACATTTCCTTCAAGAGTGAAATGCCATGTCTCATAAGTAGGAATCCTCTCTTAGATTCATCCATACTGAACCTTTTCAGTACTTTATCTATGTATGTACTTTGGCTTAGACCTAGGAGCTGTCTTGATATATCTCTATAGATTTTGACTTCTAATATGTATATAGCATCACCTAAGTCCTTCGTGAAAAAAAAACTTCTTAACCCAGTCTTAATAGATTGTAGGGTAGGTATCTCATTTCTTATAATAAGTATGTCATCTACATATAATACCAAGAATACAATATTGCTCCCACTAATTTTCTTGTAAACACAAGACTCATCTTCATTTTGATCGCACAATTAAAACGAAGATTCCAAATTCGAAAAGCTTACTTTAATCCATAAATGGATCAACATGACTTATTATTGATCAAACCATGTCTAACAGTGTTCAATTTCTCCTTTCAGAAACTCCATTCCATCATGGAGTACCAGGAGGTGTAAGTATTCTCCTCCTTGATCTGATCATAGTGCCTTAATACTTTTACCCAGTTGGTTTTGTATTCTATTTTTAAGGGCTTCAGGTTTATGGCGCATAAGATAAATATACCCACATCTACTAAAGTCAACAGTGAAAGTAATGAAGTATTGAAAACCTTCTTTGGCTTGTGTGTTCATTGGTCCACATACATCATTATGTATGAAGACCAATAAATAACTAGCTAGCTCACATTTACTATTAAAACAAGTTTTAGTCATTTTACCCAAAAAGCAAGACTCATATATATCCAGCTATTTGAAAACAAAAGAATCCAAAATCCTATCTTTATGGTGCTTTAATATGCGCTTCTTACTTATATGGCCCAAACGACAATGCCAAAAATAAGTTTGATTAGAGTTTTTTTATCTTTTAGTATTTATTTTATAAATGAGTCTATCTTGATATAAAATGTAGAGGCCACTTACTAATTGTGCTGAACCATAGAAAACATTATTATGATAAAATGAACAATTATTCTTAATAATTATCTCAAAACCAACTTTGTCTAAACAAGAAATTGAAATAATGCTTCTAGTGAAATTGGGCACAAAATAACGATCCTCCAAAATTAAATCAAGTCCACTAGGCAATGATAAAATATTTGTTAATACAACTAATGCAACAAATTTTGCTCCATTCCTAACTCGCAGGTCCAAATTTCCTTTAGCCAAATTCCTAGTCCTTTGCAGTCCTTGTATAGAGGTACAAAAATGAGAACCAAATCCAGTATAAAATAAACAAGAATTAGATGTTGATAAATTAATATCAATAACATAAATACCTAATGCAGACACTCCATTTTCCTTTCCCTTATTCACCTCTTCAAGATAGGCAGGACAATTCCTCTTCTAGTGTTCGATCTTACCACAGTGGAAACATTTTCTTCCCTTAGCAGTTCCTCCTTTAGGTTTCAATACAACTTTTCCTTTGTTGGGCTTGGCCTTGCCAATGTCCTTAGCCTTTACCTTAGCCTTAGCCTTTCCTTTGCCCTTGTCCTTACGGACCATCAGAATGGGCTTAGGCCCAACCTTTTTCATGTTACTTTCAGCTGTTTGTAACATGCTGAGCAACTGTGGCAAAGTCTTATTAATCTCATTCATGTTGAAATTAATGACAATTTGGCTAAAAATATTCGACAACAATTGCAAGATAACATCAATGGCCAACTCCACACCTAGATGGAATCCTAGTTTTTCAAAGCTTTCAATATAGCCTATATTCTTGAGAATGTGTTCCCATAGGAGTTCCCTCTACCATTTTGCATCGAAACAAAGCTTTAACAGTCTCGTACCTCTCTTGACGTGCTTGCCCTCATATAATTCGTTGAGGTGCTAGATCACATCATAGGCAACCATATCCTCATGTTGCTTTTGAAGCTTAGGTGTCATAGTGTCAAGCATTAGACATCTCATCAAGATGCTTCTTATAAGTATCCTTATCAACTCTAGAGGCATTAGCTACTAGTTCATAAGGAATGGGTTCTTCAATAACATATAATTTCCGCTCTTGTTTGTATACAATCCTCAAATTACAGAACAAGTCAAGGAAGTTCAAGCCATTCAACTTGTACTTCTCAATGATTGATCATAATGATAAAGAATTTGTGTTGTTTTCCATAACTAATCTATAATAATAAAATATGCTCAATAGTACATTTACCAAGTTTATTATAATCATTAAAAGGACTTCATTAAATTATGCTCCCACGATTTAATTCAAAATTAATAAACCTCATTTTAATTTCGAAAAGACTTTCTCTAAAGTTTTCTAGTGGGTAAGGATCCATATTTCACCTCTTCTTAAGTCAGATTTGTCTTTACTCTCAAGATTATGGTTATTTAGGTAAGCAACATTTGCTAATTACATCACATGTAACTCCTCTATTTTGCTCCAATCATCTCATGATTTATCCAAATCTCTTGCCTCTAGGTATCTAATCATATTAGAGTAACCTAGTTAAGTTATTAACCAATATCATAATCGACAAATATTACTTGCTTATTCTTGGCGTTTGACCAAGATAGATACATGTACTTCACTTTAGAAGAACCCACATTCTATTGACCTAGGCTTTAATGAGGGTAAATATTGGAAGACAATCTTAACTTAATATTTTATTGAGGGGTTTTCTAATTAAATTAATCTCACCATTAATTGTCAACATTTGTTCATTTAATCCTTTAATTGATCTTAGCAATATCTTATAACATACATGCTAACATATCATCAAACTGTATCATATACAAGAAAAATATAAAGCAATAAATAAATGCAATGGTTATAGCCATTAAAACAAAGGTGGTTCCTCCCAAGCCAATGGGAAAATCGTAGGGAATCTTAAGGGTTTATGCCGCTTCTCAAGCTTCTTTTCCACTTTAGGTAGCCTAACCATATTTTCCTTTAGTTCGTATTAACTCCTACAATTTACAATTATGAAAACTCATTTTACATACAAGGGAGTAAGATGAGATGAGAAGTACAAGATAAATATAGAAAGGTACGGCATGCAGGCTGTATGTATAAAATTACAACCTTTGCAAATAATAAATTAAATGGGTTATCAAGCTATAACCATGCATTTCCAAACACTGTGCATATCTAACAGAGTATACAACATCTATCTCATACAACCGTATCAACCAATAAATTTAATCTCCAATCTATATCGTATAAGTGGCTCTGATACCACTGTTGGGATCGACTTTTCGCCCCGTGGTGCAACGAACAAATTATTCTGGCGATCCACAGCCAAGGATCCATGTACGAGGAATGAATCGAGTTGAAATAGGATTGAAATTATACCTTCTTTAGTGAAAACATTGAAAGGATGATGCTGATTCGATTTTGATTTTAATCCACAACGAGAACATCTCGGCCTCTACGTAGTCCACCCTGTCAAAAATGAACAACCACTTTCTCTCAAACTTTTTAGAGAGAATTAAAAACGGTTGTTAGACCTTTTTAATTATTAAGTTGGTAAGCTTAACACTCTAAGGGATTATTATCCTTTTGTCCTCTTTGATATCACATATTAAAAAGGAAAACAAGAATTATTCCCTTATTAATAGAGAAGGCAAATTGAAAGTTAGAAAAAAGAATTATATTATTTCCAAAAGAATAGTAATGTTCATGTCTTTCATATTTTGACCGAAATTAATTAATATAATTGTTTATATTAATAAATTTCATAAAATATATACAATTAATATTTTTTATGAATCAAATTCATATAATAATTATATTCTTTCCAAAAGAATATTAATTTTCATGTCTTTTATATTTTGATCGAAATTAATTAATAT
>CM025248.1:10800946-10828836 GCA_013677275.1 Gossypium schwendimanii
GGCATCTAGCAATGCATCATTGCCACCCAAGTTAGAAGAAGTCGTGATTCGACATAACCTTTCTGTGATGATCTTTTCATGTATTATATCCTTTTATTCTTAATATCTAAATTGGACACAAGTCATGGAATAGTCACACTTGTATAGTCCAATCTCATATTACTTATTTTTCTAAGTAGACTAAAATAAACAAATAAGTGTGATATCTCATATCAACTTATTCAAGTATGGCCATGCATTTCTATTCTCACTCTATCAAGAGGCCTAAGATATTGCTCTCGTTATGTAGGAGGGATAAATCCTATCTCGATCAATCATATCCCACTACATGGATTTTGGTATATCTAACATCAGTCTTTATAGTACAACCCATTACGGTAGACATTTTAGCTATATCAAAATATACAACTCGCAATGTTGGGATAATGATGATCTCAATTCTGAGGATCATATACATAGTTATCACTATGAGTTATATTATGACTACTACATAATAATCTAAGAAACATACTCATAGCGGGTCAGTCCAATATGTTGTTCTCTAACACATACTCATGTATTGATTTTAGCATCCCTATGTCAATGACAACTCTTTTTCATCAATCAACTACAAATTAGTCTCAATACATTATTGTTGTCCAAGCCCACAATAATACTTGACTAAGGACATTTTAAGAATAATCATATTTTCTTAGGACTTTATTACAATTCAGTTTATTTATATACACAAAAAGAAACTGAAATAATAATGGCAATGCCTTGTATTAATAAATAAGGTAAAACATGTATGTGATTACAATCATGAAATGATTGGTCTTTGGACATACTCTAACAAAAGCTCTCTTCCATTATATCAATAATCCAATAAAGGATGTGAACTACATTAGGAATAGGGGTGGAAATCCTTATTCAAATACCTACAATCTTGGATGGAGAGGTCACCTGAACCTGAGACGGGGTGGAAACCAGGGAGGAGGTAACAGTTCTAACCCTGTTAACAATATTAATTACCAACCTCCCTATTTATAGAAACCTTAGGAAAGAGCCAACCAGAATGAACATACTTTATGTGGTCAATGCTTGGATCAGATTAAGGGGGATGTGTAGTCAATGAGGACCGAAGTGAAACAGGTGCAGTCTGACTACACCAACACTATAAAAACATTAACTAAACTTGAAGATCAAATGAGCCAAGTGATGAGCATGATGGAAGATATCAATAGGAAAATTGGCACTGAAATCCAAAGCAACACCAAGAATTCTCCTCAAAGAGGAGCACGTAAAAGAATTACGTTCCACTCAGGTAAAGTACTGAGTAACCTAGAAAACTTGACTCAAGAGGAAAACAAAAATGATTTCGAAGATTTTAAGAGAACCCTCAACAAGCTAAAACTATACCAGAACCAAAAGAGGTAGTCGAGCCAGCAATTGAGTTAGAGAAAGAGCCAATCAAGGAACCTACACTAATAAGGGTACCATTCCCTTCATGGTTAGAAGATAAGCGAACAGGACAAAGTAGAGTTCGTAAGCTTTCTAAACTTATTTAAATCTCTGAATGTTAATCTACCTTTAATGGAGTTAATTAAAAATTTTCCTAAATATGCCAGGTATTTAAAAAAAAATTATGGTTAGGCATAGGAAAATTAAAACAGGAATGCAGGTTAATATAGATGCATCTTGTAGTGTGATAATATCTAAATAAATTCCCCCAAAACTAAAAGACCCGGGGAGTTTTATGATACCTATAGAGATAGGCGATATTCATTTTAGCAAGGCTTTGTGAGATTTAGGAGCCAATATTAATTTAATGTCCTTATCTATATATAAAAACTCGAGTTAGGAGAGCTTAAAAATACCCAAATTACACTACAGTTAGATGATTGGTCTTCATTACAACCCGAAGGGGGTACTTGAAGATGCGTTGGTTAAAGTGCGAATTTTATCTTCCCGGTTGATTTCATAATTTTAGACTTTGAAGAATATTGTGAAATACCCATTCTACTGGGTACACCCTTTTTAGCTACATCAAGGTCCATTGGAAAATAAGGAATTAACCATGATAATCAATGGTCAGAAAAAATTTTTTAATTGTGGTCACCAAGAAAATGAGGTAAATAGGCAGAAATTAGGGAAACAATTTTACGAAATATCTATACAAAATCCTAATTACCTTGAACCAGGAAAGGTTTTTTGTGTGATTACTTCAGGTTAAGAAAACAAGTTCAAAGAACGAGACAAACAAGGGAAGGTGGCACCGCAAGATGGATGCTAGACAAACACCGATAAAAATGAAACCAAAAGATTGCCCATGTGCACATTAACAAAGTTGACAAATGAATCCGATAGAAAACTTAAAAGTTTGAACTGAATTAAAAACATATGTATATTATTGTATTTTTAAACTAACAAGTAGTCTAGAATTTAGTTTTTATTTAAATTCATGTTTAATGTAAATCAAAACACTTTGAAAATTGAGAATCAGGGCTAAAATAGAGTCGCTGTAGTAACACGGCACCGCCATGTTGCAACACCGCTCACAGACTCAAAGAATCTAAAAAATCATCCCAATGCCATGACATGAAACCTCTATGTTGCGACATTGAATCTTGATGTCGTGACATCGACATTTTGCCAAGGGTGTTGCGACACGAAACCCTTGTCGCGACATCATTCCAATTTTCTACAGGGCCAACCTGACCCATGGCGCAACTCATTGATTTTAAACTTGTTTTAACCCTATTTTAAAGCTTAAAAACATAAAAAAATTAATCTAAACTCATTCTTTCTTAGCCCTAAACCCTTATTAACATATAAATTCTCTTAAAACCTCCTAAATCTTATAAACCTTAAAATCCTTTTTCTACTAAATTCTTATTTTTGAAATCTT
Organism: Gossypium schwendimanii; assembly: GCA_013677275.1. NCBI lineage: Eukaryota > Viridiplantae > Streptophyta > Magnoliopsida > Malvales > Malvaceae > Gossypium > Gossypium schwendimanii. Next base: position 10,803,834 of record CM025248.1, read on the forward strand.
CTCTTCCAGCTTGTGCAGGAACGAATGGGAAACATCAAAAGGAACTACAACAGCAATAGCTCTTTAAGGAATTCAAAGAAATTCATCGAGGTTAAAAGTTCCTAACTTATTTTCACTGCTCCATTGGTTACATTGCTTGATGTTTTGCTAATTTTGGGAATATGATTACACTGAATATGCCACCTAGTAAATCTAGAAAAAGAAAACCCAAAAGCCACTGACGATCTTTAATCCTTTAAAATGTCGAAATCATGATGCTTAAAAAACATTTTCTTGGACTACAAGGTAAAACATTTATTTAGGAAAGGGGATTCAAACCATCGATGGTTATTTAATGATATTTTGGTCCCTAGTTTGGTACCATAGGTGGGAGTGCTTTTGCGTAACCCCAAAGGAAAATGTTGTTATTCACACGTCCAAGAATTTTATGCTGCTCTTAGGGACGAAATGACCAGGATGCAATATAGTGTCCGATGGAAACTGTAATGGTAAGAGCTAAGGATGAACCATTCACCCTAAAAGCAATTTGTGAATTTTAGGATGATTCTTATTATGAAACTGGTTTTTTAAGAAATACTGATTTAACAAAATTTAAAGGCATAGATATGGAAAGCATCGTAAAATATTTGACTAAAAATTGAGGTGAATGGAAACTCCGACCAGATACAAGACTTAAGACCAATTTCAATCAAGCCATAATGTTCCTAATAGCTAAAATGTGGATGCAATTTATTTGCACTAGAATCACACCTATTCTTAATGTTTCTAATGCGAATACATTATGAGCTATTTTCTTATATGGCATTTTACAAAATAAACATATATGCATAAGGGAATAGATACATCAAAATATGAAGCATTGCTTTATATGCTAGAAGCTTGGTGTTTTCTTTCCCCATATCGTATAACACTTTACAAGAGTGCAGGAGTTCTAATGGAGGAAAATGGGCCGTTCATGTGCCCAACGAATAGCTTAATATGTGATTCTATGTACACCCAGTACGAAGAACTCAACCAAAAACAAATCATAGATTGGAACTAGAGGAGAAAAGAAAAGATGGATGTCCCGGCCTCACTCAAACGAAAGTAAAATTGACACAAAGATAAGAAATGGCCAATAGAAGTAGTGAAAAAATAGATGGGATGATTAGATGGATGGAAGAAATAGGGCACAGTGGAACAACATGCGAGTACCTAACTACCCGTCAGATATGTTTGGCCCGATGTATAGACATTATGAGACAAAAGAATAAGGAAATGAGGAAGGAGAAGAGAGTGAAGAAAAAGAGGAAGGGGAGGAGATAGGCTTTGAGGAGGAAAAGGAGGATTGAACAAAAACTAAACTTCTAATTTTCTTTTTAAGGATTGTAATTAATTTTTGGATAATTTTTATTTTCTTAGGGCTAGGATTAACAATAGGTTTTTATACGTGTTCTGTTTTCTATTTCTAGTTTTCTGTGTAGGAACTCCACATGAAAGAAGCACACCGTTTTTGAGCTTATAACGCAGAAGGAAGGAAGCACCCACCATTAGACAACATCACCACCACGATCAATCAGGTTACTTCTTTCTTTATCTTTTCAAGGTTACACATTAGGTACAATGTGTTATCTAAAGTGTGAAGGTAACATATGAAATTTGTTTTTAATGTTTATGATGTTCCTTTAATTTTTATTGTCAAATGTGTGCTTGAGCTTGTAGAAATACAAGTGATTGGTCAAGAGCATGTATTTAGGTTGATTGTGTTTACTATAAGTTTGGTATGATAGTGAATGATTTTCAGTTTTCAATTTTTAGACTACTAAGTTCTATATATTACACTGTAAATAAGCATTGAGTAACTGAATATACCAAATGACATAGAAAAAATAAGGAAATGAGCATGCTAGTATGTATGATAAATTTTTAAATTTGTGGTTGTTTGATTGATTAAATTTTTGAATATTGAAATATCTAGGGATGACCTAAGGTATTGTTTGGTATACACCTAGAGCCAAAAAGCTAACATAGTTTTTCAATCCTTGGTACTTATTTTGAGCCAAAAAAACACTTCTTGATGAACCTTGGTATAAAACCAGAGCCAAATCATTAATTTGTACTTACCCTTTTTTTCCTTGGTCTTGAACTGCACGAACTTAGACATTTGGCTATACATATTGAAGGTTAAGTAGATACATCATGGTGAATTTTGTAAAAATAAGAGTGAAATAGGAAGAAGAAGTGTGATATAGTGATTGTAGGTTAGCCAATATATGAAAAACAAAAGAAAAATTCAAAAAGAAAAATAAGGAAAAAAAGTATGTGAAAATCAAAAGCATTGTGAGTGAGATGTATGAAAAAGATCAAAAAGTGAAAAAGTCACAAAAGTCGTAACACCCTTTACCCAGCCTGGTTGCTGAGCCCAAATATCAAGATGTCACATCGTCGTCTCACATCATACACTATATCTACTCACTTAAAGAAGGAAACATATTTATTTCAACATTCTCAAAGTTTTTGATTGAACATGTTTTTAATTATCGATTATACATGTTGAATATACATCAAAAGGTCTTCACATAATAATTAAACATGCATAAAGAACATTTAGAAAAAAATACAACATAAGTACATAGGTATTGATACTGGCACATAGTTATCGATATTTCCTTCATTTGGTATCGATACCGAATGGGAAATCGATGCCAGAATAGAATTATGTTTCTTGCCAAAAAATAAACACCAAAAATTATTGGTACCTTTCGAAAAGTACCAATAATTTTACCCTAAGTATCGATACTCGTGATATGGTATCGATACCAAATTACAATTCTGACTTAATGTGCCTTTCAAAATCACAGAGCTATTGCTTTTGGAACATGAATATCATTACTTCTGCTCTAGACCAGAAAATTACAATAGTTCAAAGCATGCAAACCACGGCAATTCAAGTCTAATCAACATGCATCTTCCACCATATCAATTAAACCTCAGTTTCAAACATTGAAATTAAGTCTGAGCAATAATCAACATAATACGAATCAAGTCCTTAAGATCTTAAGGAATAAATAAATTATAGAAACATCCAAATATCATAGCGAATACTATCTCTATGTCTACCACATTGCCGTATTCCCAAAACATAAAAAAATAACAATAACACCTACAAAATGCTGAAAATGGACTTGCTTGGATCACCCATTGAAACCACACCGCTCACACCAGTACACAACTAATTTGCAATGGTTTTAAAAAGAGTGGGTGAGCTAACAAGCTCAATGAATGCCTAGAACAACTGCCATGCAAACATATCATCAAACATTAGTGGAACACATGCATAACATAATTAGGATAATCTCAACTTATTGTCATATTTCACTTACTCATGCACAATTAACAGTTTATACACTAAGTCATCGCCTACATTTTCATGCATACATCACAATACATACAAACATATTTTATAAATAATTTGGCACTTGAGCTTATGAAACGTAAAGGTTGGCACTGCCACCACTCAACGGATACACGGATATCCAACACACCACATAGACTCATAGAGTCAAAAATGTCTCAAAAGTGAAGCATACAACTAACACTCTCCAACACACCAAACATGCCTCGTTGAATGGAGCTTAGCTCACATATCCTTATCTCTCCAAACATGTCCCAAGGCCTTAATGCCAAAACCACATATACATATAGGTGAGTACTCACAACCCTATGGCATGCCAACTATATCCAACGGTCTCAAGAATCACAAAGCCAAAATATATGTATTTAAAAACACATATTACTTATTGATTTCCGTCTACTATCACTGCACATTTGTATCATATGCACAAGATTATCATTGTCACTTAGCATGTATGACATGCCTACATATACTCAGTCACAACAGTAATCATGAACATATAACACACATATATAGCATTTCATTTCAGTTCACAATTTCACATTAACAAAAGCACATATTTCACAAGATAAACATGAGTACAAGGAAGCTTACACTCGGAATTTAGAGTAGGGGTGTAGGCTATTACTAAATTCCATAATAAAAGCATTGAATTGTGTCTAAAAGTAATTACCCCAAACACTCACCACTACGCTTTCGTCGAAAAGTCGAAAGCTCAAACTAGCCTTTCCTAACTCGTAGATAGTCCTAGCAAATCCAAAGCTTCAACAAAATAATTTACACAACAATACATTCAAAAATTAGCTAAGGACTCAATGCAGGCAATAAAAAAGCATAAGCCTAATGCTATGTTCTCATGGAACCAAAACTTTTAACATGGCAATCTTTACATTTGACTATCTTGGTCTATACTCAATCTTTTCACCTAAAACCAATTTTGTTCATCTTATAATTCACCTACAACTAATTCCCAACTTCAAACTACACAAAATTACTCAATTCATGGTATCGACTTTTTCGACATGTTTATGACTATTTTGACGAAAATTCATTAAAACATAATAAATCTTTAACAAAATTGTAAAGCAAGTTTAGAAACTTTTTAATCATGTAAAAACCTATGATTAACACTTTTAAATTACATTTTTACTCGAAAATCCAAAATTCACCATTAAGTACTCTATTTTCAGCTTTTATTTAAAACATGCAATTTAATAACTGAAAACTCAGTTTCAAAGGCCAATTACCATTAAGAACTAATAAGAAAGTGAATTGTTACCTTTGATGGAAGAATAATCGAGATTTTAATGCAAATCTGAGAAACTCACAAGTGAATAAGAAAAAGAAGAGATTAATGGTATTTTAGGATGTTTTCTTGAAGATTTATGGAATACTTGGGGAATGATAGAAATTAAGAGGATTATGCTTGGAAATCAAAATTGAGTTCTTTTAGTTTGTGAAAGCAAGGAACAGCAACACTAAGGAGAAAGTACAAAACTATAGATGGGGTTTTTAAGTTGAGCTTTAAATTTTGGTAAAATTGTAGCATAAATGCTCACAGTTTTTGACCTTGTTAAAAATCAATCCTTTTTCTCAAATTAAAAGTTTGCAAAAAACTTTTTCAAAATTTGATTTGTTTCTCTAGAAACCTTAGTCGAAAACATCTACGATGTACCATGTCACAAAATTTCGAGCACTATAAGGCAAAAATACCTAAAATACTTCTAAAACTCTTAGACCCTATTTTAAGGTGTTATAATTATCCCCCTCTGAAAAGAATTTCGTCCTCAAAATTTACTTGAGTAAACAAATAAGGATATTGTTATCTCATTACATCTTCGGCTTCCTAGGTAGCCTCTTCAGTCTTGTGGTTGCACCACAAAACTTTAACCAACAGAACCCTCTTATTTCGCGAAACTTTCTCTTCACGAGCTAAAATTCCAATCGGCTTTTCCTCATACGATAAATAGGTTCAAACCTCAACCTCTTCTATTGGCACAATGTGTGGCAGATCTAAACGATACTTTCGCAACATCGATACATGGAAAACATCATGAATTCTCTCAAGTTCTGGTGGCAACTTGATACGATAAGTTACAGAACCAATCCTCTCAACAACTTCATAAGGTCCAATATACCTTGGGCTCAATTTATCCTTTCTTTCAAAGCTCAAAACTTTCTTCCAAGGAAAAAATTTCAAGAATACCTTTTCACCAACTTGAAACTCGATATCTCGACATTTCAAATTCGCATAATATTTTTACCTATCAGAGGCTCCTTTCAACCTCTCACAGATTAACTTTACCTTCTCCTCAATCTCACGAACTAAATTCGATCCAACAACTCACCTCTCATCTAATTTTTTCCAACACAAAGGAGTTCTACACTTCCTACCACACTATGCTTTAAACGATTCCATACGAATACTTGCTTCAAAACTATTGTTGTAAGAAAACTTTTCTAAGGGCGAATATCGCTCCCAACTACTACTGAACTCAATCACACAACTTCACAACATATCCTATGAAACTTGAATTACCTTCTCGGATTGACCATCTATTTGGGGTGATAAGTCATGATAAAACTAATCTTCAACCCTAAATTCTCTTACAAAATCTTCCAAACCCTTGAAGTAAACTGCGATTCCTAATAAAAAATAATTGAAACTAGAACCCTTTGAAGATGAACAATTTTAGCCATATAGAATTCTACCAACTTTTGCAAAGAATAGTTAGTACGCACCACTCAGAAATGCGCACTTTTCAAAAATAGATCAATAGTTAGCCACATTGAATCCTTCTTTGATGGAGTCAAAGGAAAACCTGAAACATAGTCTATAGTAATTCTTTCCCACTTTTGTTTAGGAATCGCAATTGATTATAGCAGACCTAAAGGAAACTGGTGTTCTTCCTTAACCTTTTGACAAACAAAACATCGAGTCACAAAATCCATAATATCACGCTTCAAACCAGGCCACTAGTAAATATCCCAAAGATCATGATACATCTTACCACTATCGGGATGCATAGCGTAAGGGATACTATGCACCCCGATAAGAATCACTTGCCTCAAATCCATTTCATGCGGCACAAACAACCTTCCTCAAAAATTCAAGATACCATTGCTGTCTAGTATCCTTTAACACCTTCCTCAACCTGTCATATCCTCATTAACAACTCTCTATCTAGCAACTATTTCTCCTTCATTTGTTACGCCAAAGTCGGTCTCACTTGAAGTTCAGCTAACAAACCACCATCACTAGTTAAACTTAAATGTGTAAACATAGTTCTCAACTTCATCATCGACTTTCTATTCAAAGTGCCAACAATAACATTTACATTTCCATAATGATATTCTATCACACAATCATAATCCTTCAAAAGCTCAATCCAACACATTTGCATTAAATTCAACTCCTTTTGGGTGAGGAAGTACTTAAGGCTCTTATGATCATTGTAAATAACACACTTCTCACTATACAACTAATGTAGCCAAATATAGTTAAGGAAGGTGTTGTTTCTGACAGATTGACTTAGAATTTCTTTCTTTAGGTCTTTAAGAGGAAGTTTATGGGCGAGCAATATATGGAGGCTCATAAGCATGAGTTTCTGTATTTTGTTCAAGGTGATTTATCTATGGCTGGTTATGAGGTAGAGTTTATGCGACTTAGCTAGTATGCTCTTGAGATGATACTTTCTGATAGAGATCATTGTAAGAGGTTTTGATTTCGGGTTAATTGTAAGATTTGGGTTTACTTGGTAGCTTAGAATGTAGAGATGTTTGATAAGTTAGTGGAGAGAGCTAAAGCAGTGGAGGAGACTTTATCTCAGCCACCTCGTTCCTTGATTATTGATTCTGGTAAGAGGGCTTCTGATGGTGTTTCTGGCTGACTACTTAATAGAAGGCGTGATGGTCATAGCATTGGTAGGGGTGCGAGATGTGGGTCTCGACCAAGTCAGTCTAGGCGGTAGAGTAGTGTTGTGGTTAGTACTGTTGGTTCAACAGGTGGTTCTAGATGGCTGCTTTGTGCATATTGTGAGCTTAGTCATTTTAGTGACTGTCGTAACTTGACAGGTGGATGTTTAGGGACTATTCGAATAAAGTTAAGGTTTCGCAGACTCAGAGTCCGGCACCTGCTTCTGCGTCTGCTAAAGGTCATGGTCACGGTAGAGGTAATGAAAGACCGGTTAGATAGTAGATTCTTGCTCATACTGTTGCTACACAGGTTGAGTCTAGAGGTCCAGGTCGAGTTTATGCTGTTAGGGAACCATAGTCTAGCCCAATTTTTTCTTTAGTTGATTCTGGTTCGACGCATTCGTATATTTTGAGTGAATTGGCATGTAAGTTAAAGATTCCTGTTGAGAGTATTGGTTTGGCCGTTTTACAGATTCTGTTAGATAAACAGTTGTATGCGAAGTTGAGTGAGTGTGAATTTTAACTTAAGGGAGTGGCATTCTTCAGTCATGTTGTTTCGGCAAAAGGGATTTGAGTGGATCCAAAGAAGATTAAGGTGATTTTAGAGTCAAATCTGCCTAGGAGTGTTACCGAAGTTTGGAGTTTCTTGGGCTTAGCTGGCTATTACTGTAGATTTGTTGAAGCGTTTTCTCTTATTGCTGCACCCTTAATGAAACTGGGTTAGAAAGATGTGGTGTTTGAATGGACTGAAGAAAGCAGAGAAGTTCTGAAGAACTAAAGGCAATTTTTACTAAAGCACCAGTGTTGATTCAACTAGAGCCTAGAAATGAATTTTTGGTTTATAGTGAATCCTCACATTTGGGTCTTGGTTGTGTGTTGATGCAAGAGGGTAAAGTTGTGGCTTATGTGTCGACGCAGTTGAAGACACATGAGCGTAATTACCCTACTCATGATTTGAAATTAGCTATTTTTTATTCGCGCTTAAGATTTGGTGCCATTACTTGTATGGAGAGAAATGTGTTATATATATGGATCACAATAGCCTTAAGTACCTCCTCACCCAAAAAGAAGTTGAATTTAAGGCAAAGGCATTGGATTCAGCTTTTAAAGGATTATGATTGTGTGATCGAGCATCATCCTAGTAAAGTGAATGTTGTTGCCGATGCTTTGAGTAGAAAGTCAATGACAGAGCTGAAAGCTATATTTGTACACTTGAGTTTAGTTAGTGATGGTGGTTTGTTAGCTTAATTTCATGTAAGGCCAACTATGTCAAAATTGATTAAGGGGAAACAACCTTTAAATAGAGAATTATTAAAGATGATTCAACCAGTTGAGCAAGGTACTGAGGGAGATTTTGATGTTGATAGTGATGGTATCTTAAATTTTTGAGGTAGGTTGTGTGTGTCGCAATGTGTGGATTTGAGGCAAGCGATTCTTATTGAGGTGCATAGTAGCCCTTACGCTATGCATCCCGATAGTGGTAAGATGTATCATTATCTTAGAGAGGTTTATTAGTGGACTAGTTTGAAGCATGATGTTACAAATTTTGTAACTCAATGTTTGGTTTGTTAAAAGGTGAAAGTTGAGCATTAGTTTCCTTCAAGGTTGTTGCAACCAATTGCGATTCCTGAATGAAAGTGGGAAAAGATTACTATGGATTTTGTTTTGGAATTTCATTTAACTCCACTGAAGAAGGATTCTGTGTGGGTTATAGTTGATCGGTTCTCGAAGAGTGCTCATTTATTGGCTGTGCATACCAACTATTCTTTGCAAAAGTTGGTTGAGTTGTATGTTACTGAAATTGTTCGTCTTCATGGGGTTCCAATTTCTATTATCTCTGATAGAGATCCGCATTTTACTTTGATGTTTTGGAAGAGTTTGCAAGAGGCTGTGGGGTCGAAGCTTAGTTTTAGTACGGCTTATCATCCTAAAATTGATGGTCAGTCTGAAAGGATGATTCAAGTGTTAGAGGATATGTTGCAAAGTTGTGTGACTGAGTTTAGCCATAGTTGGGAGCAATATTTGCCGCTGGCAGAGTATTCTTACAACAATAATTATCAAGCGAGTATTCACATGGCACCGTTTGAGACGTTGTATGGTAGAAAGTGTGGAACTCTTTTGTGTTGGACAGAATTGGGTGAGAGGAGAGTAGTTGGACCAAATTTAGCTCACGAGATAAAAGAGAATGTAAAGTTAGTTTGTGATTGTTTGAAAGCAGCGTTTGATAGGTAGAAACCTGATGTGGATTTAAAACGTCGAGATATCAAGTTTCAAGTTGGTGATAAGATATTCTTAAAAGTTTTGCATTGGAAGAAAATTTTGAGGTTTAGAAGGGTGGGTAAATTGAGTCCATGATATATTGGACCTTACAAAGTTTTTGAGAGGATTGGTTTAGTAGCTTATCGTCTAAAGTTGCCACCAGAACTTGAACAAATTCATGATGTATTTAATGTGTCTATGTTATAAAAGTATCAATCAGATACGTCACATATAGTTCCAGTTGAGGAAATTGAAGTTCGAGATGATCTTACTTATAAGGAAGAACCAGTTGAAATTTTAGCTCGTGAAGAGAAGGTTTTGAGTAATAAGAGGGTTATGTTGGTTAAAGTTTTATGGTGCAACCACAAGACTAAAGAGGCTACTTGGGAAGCCAAAAAGGCAATAAGACAACAATATACTCATCTATTTAGTTTAGGTAATATTGAGGAAAAAATTCTTTTTAAAGAGGGAGCATTGTAACACCCAAAATAGAGCGTACGAGTTTTAAAGGTATTTTAGGAATTTTAGCCTTAGAGTGTTCGAAATTTTGCAGCATGGTTTATCGATAATGTTTTCGACTACGATTTTTTGAAAATCGAATCACTTTTTGCAAATGAATTTTAAAAACCTTTACTTTAATAAAAAGGATTGATTTGTAAAAGGGTCAAAATTGTGAGCATTTATGTTGTATTTTTACCAAATTTTAAAATTGAACCTAATAAACCCCCCAATCCCAATTTTGTTTCACTATAACACTTCTCCATCCCTTGCTTTTTTGTTCCTCACTCTCCTAAGTCTCTTGCAATTTTTTTCATTTCCAAATCATTCCCAAAGCATTAAACCATCATATATCTCCAAGAAAACACCATAAAATTCCATAGACTTTATCATCCTCTTCGCGTGTGGGTTTTCTGGGTTTTCGATAAAAGTCTATTTTTCTTCCATGAAAGGTAACTAATCGTCTTCCTATTAGTTTTTAATGTTATTAGGCCTTTGAAACTAACTTTTTAGCTATTAAATCGCATGTTTTGATTAAAAATCGAAAATAGAGTTATTAATGGTGAATTTTGGATTTTCGAGTAAAAATGTGATTTTAAAGTCTTGATAAATAGGTTTTGATATGACTAAGAGGTTTCTAAACTTGTTTTGAAGTATCGTTAAGGATTTCTTGGGTTTTAATGAAATTTCTAAAAAATAGCCATAAACATGTCGAAAAAGTCGATACTATGAACTGAGTATTTTAGTGTAGTTTAAAGGTTGAGAATTAGTTGTAAGTGAATTAAAAGATGAAAGGAATTGGTCTTAGGTGACAAGATTGAGTATAGACAAGGATATTTGAATGTAAAGATTGATATGTTAAAGGTTTTAGTTATATGGGAACATAGCTTAGGTTTATGTTTTTAATTACTTGTGGTGAGTTCTTAGCTAATTTTTGAATGTATTGTTGTGTGAATTGTTGTGTTGAAGTTTCGAATTCGCTAAGATCATCTACAAGCTAGGAAAGGTTAGTTTGAGCTTTTGGCATTTCGACAAAAGTGTAGTGGTAACTATTTAGATTAATTTCTTACGGACACGATTCAATGCGTTTTTTTGGTATTTAGTGATAGCCTAAACCCTTACTCTAAATTCCAAGTGTAAGCTTTCTTGTACTCATGTTTATCTTTCGATATATGTGCTTGTGTTATTGTGAAATTCTGAACTGTATTGAGATGCTATATATGTGTCATATGTTCATGATTACTGTTGCGAAATAGTTTATGTGTAGGGATGTCATACATTCTAAGTGACAGTGATAGTATTATGTAAATGATACAAATGTGCAGTGAATGTAATCAAAAATCAGTAAGTAATAAATGTGTTTAAATACAAATATTTTGCCAATTTGATACTTGAGACCATTAGATATAGTTGGCATGCTATAGGATTGTGAGTACTCACCTATATGTATATGTGATTTGGGTGTTGAGGCCCTGGGACATGTTTGGAGAGATATGGGAATGTGAGCTAAGCTCCATTCAATAAGACATGTTTGGTATGTTGGAGAGTGTTAGCTTAATGCTTCACTTGCGGGACATGTTTGACTCTATGAGTCTATGTGGTGTGTTGGAGATTCGTGTATCCGATGAGTGGTGATAGTGCTCACTTTTATTTTTCATAGCTCAAGTGCCAAATTTTCTCCAATTATCTTAAAATATGAATGTGTGTATTGTGAAATGTGTTTATATCACATGTGACTAATATGGAAATTGTCTATAAATACATTTGTAAGTATTGCGGTGTATATATGATAGTGTATGCAATGACTTAACCAATAAATTGTTAACATGCATGTGTAAATGTAGCATGTCGAGAATGTTGTGATTATTCTAATCATACCATGTATGTGTTATACTAATTCTTGATGACATGTCTACATAGTAGTTGATACGAACTCGCTTACAGAAGTAATTGAGTCGTTGAAATGCCCAATCATCAAATTAAGTAGTTCTCATTTTTAATTCAACAAATTGGCTAAGTTATAAAAATAGTTTTTTAGGCGGTGAATAAAACAAAGTAAATATGATGGATGGATGGTATATTGAACTGAAAACGAGAATGGACCCATAACAAAGGTTAAGGACCCGATTCTTAAATGTTTTAAGGTGATTGGAGGAAAGCAGGATAGAATCGAGACCCGCTATCTAGGGAGATAGGAACCTACGATATAGGCGAACGCCACACTCGAAAGTCATAAGTTCAAGAATGGAGATAGGTTGACACCACTAGCAATGCTAGATAAGTCAGATCAAATCACCAAGAACAATGAGAGTGAAAACTCACAAAGTCTGAAATATTTCATAAAATATCAAAATGAATAAAGTTGAACAAGTAACCTTCAAAAAGTGTACAAAATAGCTATTTATAGGCTGAATATGTTCCAGCTGAATGGACTCAAAGCAATCAGCTTAATTACACTTAATTGAACTCAAATGGCTGTAGAAATAACCAAAAAAGTCATTTGGAAACTTTTGTGCATAAGTGACGCCAATGCGCAGGTTGTTCAGTCTTCCAATTCATCTAATAATTGGCACTAATGAGCTAAAATGAGTTTGTTCAATGTTTGATCAGCTGAAGACATTATGAGCAACCGTTAATTCCTACTTGGGCAGCCAAATAAGCAGCAGCCAAATTAATGGCAGTTTAAGCACACGAACAGCCCAAATGTGTGACCACTTGAATTCAATCAGCCTCCAAGTGTGAACAAAAGAATTTAAAAAGCTTCCATGGTGTGAAATCATTTTGTTAGCTGAATGGACTAATTTGAATGTGTATTTGTCCATTGAACTCCACGAACAGACTTTTGGAGAAGCTCAAAACTGCAGCTGAATTATTTCCACTTAATGCTCCAGCCAAATACATGCTCCTCTTTAATACAGTTCCATGCACTTGAGCTAGCCTAAATCAGCTTGTGTGAACACCTTTAAGGACCAAATAAATTCGGTTAAGGCACCTTCAATAGCTCAATTTAAGTTGTACAAACTTAGGACATCTTAAATTGCTGTAGGAGCTAAGACATATTAAATGGTTGTAGTAATCAAAACATATTTAATTACTTAGACATATTAATGCCCAATATTCTTAGACATGTTAATTAGCTTAAGACACATTTAATTACTTAAACTAAATATTATTTAAATTTATTATAGCAACGAAGTGAGCTGAAAATGCATAGATTAAGTAAATATAAATTTGAGCTGAAACCGAGTTAGATATTCCAGCAAATTGATGCACAAGCTAAAACCAAATAATATTGAGCTCAATGAGCTTGGATGAGTTATGAACGAGCTGAATGAGCTTTTAGCAAATTGCATAGAACACTTAAATTGGACTTCTTTGATGGTTCAATTTTTCTAGCAATGGTTTGCAACCCAAACTTGCTTAATTAAGGCCTGCACAAAAATTAACAAAGTAAAATTAAGCTTCATTTTGTACTTAGGCCCATCGAGCTTAAGCCAAACTCGATGGCGATGAGTTGCGTCGTAACATGATGCGACCGAGTTCGCATCAGTAGTTGTTCTAGGCTTTCTTTGAGCTCGTTAAGCTCAGTCACTCCTTTTAAAACCATTGCAGATAAGTAGTGTCTCGGTGTGAGCGGGCTAGTTCGGAGGTGTGATTCCAAGCAAGTCCATTTCAATTATTTCATAGGTGTTATTGTTTTGGTTATTTTGTAACACCCTATACCCGGCTTAGTCACCAAGCCAGAATAAAGGATGTCACACCACCATCTCATATCAAATACCTTAAGTAGAAAGCTCATTGTAAATAAAATGTCCATCATTTTATTGTTCGTATAGGTTTTAAATCAGTCATGCAAGGTAGTTACCATTGCTACATGTTACATTTACGATAATTAGTCTTATAAACAATTCAAAACATGCATAAGGTCCGTTTAGAAAAATTCCCAAAACATGTCCGTCGGTATTGATACTGATATTGTGGTATCGATATTTTCTCTGTGTGGTATCGATACCACCTGGAAAAACAATACCAAACTTGCATTCTATTTCTCGATTGAAAATTAACGTCCCAAAAATTATCAGTACCTGTCCTGAAGTATCGATAAATTTTCTCCGAGTATTGATACTCAAGAAAAGGTATTTGATACCAAATTTCTATTCTGACTTCCTTCACATTTCAAAACACAGAGGTGTCATTTTTAAAACACAAATATCGATACCTTGCTCTAGACCCAAAAAATACAACATTTTTAAACATATAGGTCATTCCAACTCGTACCAATTCAACATGCTGTCATGTCATCACCAATAAACACCGAAGCGACCATAATAATAGTTCCAAACATCAAAAGAAATCCGATCAATAGTCAACATATTACAAAACAAGTCCCAAAATCCTAAGAGCAATTAAGTCATAATGACAACTCAAAATATCATATCCAATATAAGCACAAAGATTACCACATTGCTTTATTCCCAAAACATAACCAAATAATAAACACCTACGGATAACTAAAATGGACTTGCTTGGATCACCCCTCGGAAATCCACACTTGTCACACCGGCACACAGCTAATCTCCAAAGTTTAAGAAGGGATTGGGTGAACTTAACATGCTCAATGAATGCTCAAAGTAACCAAAATGTACACACAATATCAAAGGTCAATCAAGAGCATACTACAACACATTCACAGCCATATTTCATTCAAGTCAGAATTACATGTTCACTTCATTAATTCATTTAATAATAATTCATCAAGATAAAAAAACATATACATGCTTTAATAACTCACAAGTTTAACTTATATATGCACAGGCATTCACAAGTTATATGAAAACAACCTAATCCACAATTACATATGCAATTTACCATGAGAACAAACTAACATTTTCATGTAACTTAAATCAACTCATTTAACATATTATTCACAATTAAAAGCATTTGTCTCTTATCATATTATCATAACATATAAGATCATATTTAAACAATAAATTGGCATAGCAACCATATCCTTATTTAGGAATACATCCCATTGCACATATAAACATTTTAAGATAATTTGGCACTTGAGCTATGAAACAAAAAGTGAGCTCTATCGTCACTCATTGGATACACGGATCTCTAACACACCAAACATAGACTCATAGAGTCAAACATGTCCCAAAAGTGAAGCATAAAGCTAACACTCTCCAACACACCAAACATATCTCATTGAATGGAGCTTAACTTGCATTCCTTTTTCTCTCCAACATGTCCTAGGGCCTCAACACCCAAATCACATAACACATATAGGTGAGTACTTACAATCCTATGTCATGCCAACTATATCCAACAGTCTCTTAAGTTCACAAGGCCAAAATATGCACATCATAGGTTTAGAAACCTTCTAATCATGTTAAAACTAATTAAAAAACACTTTGAAACCATGTTTTTATGCAAAATCTTGAAATCCACCATTAACGACCCAATTTTTAGCTTTTATTCAAAACATGTGATTTAAAAGCTAAAACATTGGTTTTAAAGACTAAATAACATTTAAAACTAATAGGAAGAAAAATCATTACCTTAGTTGATGAAAAACTGAGTGTTTGATCGAAAACCTAAAAAACCCGAAAGCTTGACAATGGAGAAAACTATGGTATTTTTTGGTATTTTTCTTGGTCTTTTATAGAGGTTTAAGGTTCAAAGGTGATAGAAATAAAAAAAGATTAGGAATTGGTGTTCAAAATTGATTGAAATAGCAAGAGAGAATCATGGGATGACAACACTAGTTTTTGGGGAAGAGTTAACGTGAAAAACTGTAGGTGGGAAGAAGAAATAGGTTGGTTTTTAAATTTTGGTCTAATTACTCCTCAAAAACTCATAATTTTTACTCTTTTACAAATCAATCCTATTTTCAAAATTAAAGGTATTTAAATCTCATTTTTAGAAATTAATTTAATTTTCTAAAAACCATAATTGAAAACATTACCAGCATATCACGTCGCAAAATTTCAAACATTCTAAGGCTAATATTCCTAAAATACCCCTAAAACTCTTAGGTCCTATTTTGGGGTGTGACATATGTTTTGGGAATAAAGCAATATGGTAGACTATATGCTGGTTTTTACTATGATTTTTAAGTTGTTTACATAGTTATTTTGCTTAGGACTTATGGACTTTCAGTTTGAATTATTATTTTCTTGCTCAGTCATGATTATGATGTTTTGGACTCTTACTTCAAACATTTTAATGACCATTTATGAAGTGAATGATACATGATGATTAGACATTAGTTGGTATGAATTATATGTTTGTAATTGTTGTATTTTTATTTCTGGAGTAGAGGTATTGGTATTCAGGTTTTAATATTGATACCTCCATGTTTTTTTTTTTTGAAAGTGCAAGAAGTCAGTAACGTAATTTGGTATCGATACCTTATCAAGAGTATCAATACTCAGGGTAAAATAATCGATACTTTTTGAAAGGTACCGATAATTTTTTAGACTTCAATTTTAGATAAGAAACATAATACTGAATTGGTACCGATTTCCCAAGTGGTATCGATACCACTTGAGAGAAATATAGATACCCATATTCTAGTATCGATACCTACGTAGTAAGTTTTAAGATTTTCCTAAATGGACCTTATGCATGTTAAAATATTGTTATAAGACTATCTGGTGTATGTTTAGCATGTACCAATGATAGCTTAAGAGTAAGATTGACTTAAAACCTATACAAATACTAAAATGGAATATGTTTATTTGAGAATAAGCTATTAATTGTTGTGTATGACATGAGACGGTGGTGTGACATCCTGATATTTGGGCTCGACGGTCAGGTCGGTTATAGGTTGCTACATCAACTCTATTCAGGCAATCCCTCAAAAATGTTCATTCGAACCATACTTGGAACAACCACCTGTCAAATTACGACACTCACCAAAATGCCTACACTCACAATGTGCACAAAGAGGCCATCTATAGCCACCTTTCAAACCACCAATAATAACCACAACGCTACTCTGTTGTCTAGACTAAATTGGTTGAGACCCACGTCTCGCACCACTACCAGAACTATGACTATCATGCCCTTTAGGTGGTTGACTAGATGCACCATCAGAAGCTCTCTTACCAGAATTAGTAACCACAGAACAAGGGGCTCAGCTAAAGTCTCTCCAACTGCCTTAGCTCTGTCAACTAACTCATCAAACATCTCAACATTCTGAGATACTAAGTACACCTTAATTTCACAATTAACCCAAAACCAAAACCTTTGACAATGGTCCTTCTCAAAAAATATCATCTCAAGAGCATATTGACTAAGTCGGACAAACTCAGCCTCATAATCAGCCACTGACAAGTCACTCTAAACCAAATCTAGAAATTCCCACTTACGAGCCTCCATATATTGCTCGCCCATAAACTTCCTCTAAAACACCTTAAGAAAATATCCCCAAGTCAACCGATCAGTAGTAATACCTCTCCTAACCTTATTCCACCAATAATGAGCCTCACCGTCGAGTAAGGACACAACACAACCCAACTTCTCCTTGTTAGAACAGGACAGTTGCTCGAGAATCCTTTCTAATCCCTCCAACCAGTACTTAGCTATGGCCAGATCAGTACCTTTCACTCCAAAAAATTCCTTACCACCCAACGCTCGAAGATGGTCAAGCAACAAACCTCAGTTAATAGGCACAGGATTAGCAAGTGTAGGAGTAGGGTTAGCACCAACAATCTGCTGAAACGCTCCAATCATAGCTTCCATCAAAGGGCTTACACCCTCATCAGGTATATTCACTCTACACGGCAGCACAGCAGGTGCAAAGGATGTACCATCCTCTTGTGCACTAGTTGTAACACCCCTAGCCCGTATCTGTCACCAGATTAGGGCTACGGAGCATTATCGAAAGTTTACATTTTACAACAAAAATTTAATCAACATAAGCAAAGCACAATATAAACATGTCAATTTTGTTCAAACTCAAGCATATAGTCCCTTATACGAGCCGCCGAGGCCCTTAAAACACATTAGAAACAAGTAGGGACTAAATCAAAAACATATAGAATTTTTTAGAAAAAGATGCAAACTTTGAAACTGTAGGGGTCACACGACTGAAATACACGCCCGTGTGGACATTCGAAGTAGGGACACACAGCAGTGTCCCAGCCCGTATTCGTGCTAGTGTAACTCTCTAACCAAGGTCACACGGCCAAGCCACACGCCCATGTTTAGGCCATGTACCCCTCGAAGTGGTCTCAAATGCCCGTGTACCAGGTCATGTGCTAGGCCGTGTAACAGCCTAACTTACAACCCTTTATAAGCTATAAGGGACACATAGTTGTGTCACATGGCCGAATCAAAGTCTAGCCACTTACATGAATAAAATGTACATATTTTCATTCATTCAAATGGCACCTATCATATGCATATACCAAAATGGCACATCAATCTCAACAATCAAACTTTATTAAACACTCCCTAAATTCAACCATAATACAATCAACCAATTGAACAACTTAAATACTACATTTACCATAATGTTCACATACCATTCTCATGCGCAACAAATACCATTATAACCATTTCCACATCTACCATCTACCTTAATAAATTTACCAAATGCGAAACATATCCAAGGCTACAAAAACTACCTATTAACAACTTTATGTACTATCTCATTCCATACCAACTGACATTTCATAGGATACCATTACACTCACCATTTCACTACCATCATTTTAGTACCTAGATGCCAAAATAACAACCATTTAAAGTACTATACATACATGATATCATATCAACTATTTCATCAACCAAATTAGCATATTTTTAAGCCACACATAATTGCTAATTTCATAAACAACGACACCTATACATGTCATTTTAAGCATGACTCAAAATCATCAAAATCTATCGATATAGCCGATGGATAGTGTGATGGATCTCCGACAAGCTTCCAAACCAAACAAGCTACCGATTATCTAAAAACATGAGAGAAATAACACAAAGTAAGCATATATGCTTAGTAAGTTCATAAATCATAAACAATGCTTACCATTTCAATATATTAGCTTAAAAGTAAGTTTTAATTAATTCAACATAGCTTGGCACAAGCCTAAGCAACAACAACCATTCAAGCTAGTGATAACCACATAACTTAGCAAATTCTTTGCATAACAAAATAGCTTTTATAAACATAACATATAAACATTCATATTTTCATTAACATGGCTAGGCATATTTAATCATCACCAACCCATACCTTTCTCATGATTTCATAGCATTACTTATCAAAATATATGTCGTTCATTCACTTTGTATACCCGTTGAACCACTAGAATAATATCAAGTATACGGGAATCTCACACAATGTGTGCTAACATATGGTCAAAACCATTTGTTTCTCATTTATCATATAAATGCTCACCCTCGAGCCAAAAGTGAGTCTTCTCACACAAGCTGTCGATCAGAACTTAGCTACACAGTGTTGATCACACAAGCTGCCAAGTAACCGCAACACATGCCGAAAACTCAGAAACTAGTAGGACGTTCAGGACAAGCACCCGAAACACAGTAACCCCTCATGACATGTCATTTGTATCCTATATATTCCTAAAGTTCAAACGAGATCCAAAAGTTGTCGAAACTTCGTTAAATATTTTCATAGAGTCATAATATCATAATACAACATAATAGCATCTAAATCGAGCATATTAAAGTGCTAACTTAATGTACGAACTTACCTCGATTGCAAACGAAGAAATACAATCAACTAATCTGACACTTCTTCCTTTCCCCGATCTAAATCCATACGATGCTTGTCTTGATCTAAATAATTAAATTTAACTCATTCAAACTTCATTCTATACAATTCAATCCAAAAATCATATTTTGGAAAAATTAAGCTTTTTCCCCTATAATTTTAAATTCATTATAATTTAGTCCTGAAGCTTTTAGAATGAAATTCATGCAATTTGGTGCCAACCCACTATAACCGAATTTTACTTAAGTCCTAGCAAGCCCTACATTTACTCCTTTTTATCAAATAGTGCATTTTTGGACATCAAATAGTGGACAAAGATGGACATCTTTCCTCTTCTTCATCAACCAAAAATAGTGCATTTTTGTCCCATTTTTAAAGATTTTTATGTTTTTGGAGTCGTAGCTTAATCTAATAATCTAGCATACAAACAAACAAACAAACAAATAAAAGGTGTGAGTGGCGGGGAAATGATCCAAGCTACATTCATGCAAGAAAACTTTAGGATTAATGGCAATGTATTCCTATTCCTACCTCACATGCAACTCAATTAAAGATATTTCAAACTATTCCATGCAATTCAACAAACTATTTCAAGCAATTCAAGTATCTAGAGAAATTTTTGACACATGGCTTTTGAAACCTCGAACACAGCAATCACCTAGGTTTGAGAGTTAATGAACCTAGGATCTAATACCACCAAATGTAACACCCTATATACGGCTTGGTTGTCGAGCCTGAATATCAAGACGCCACACTGCTGTCTCACATCATACATAATATATCTAGTCACTTAGAGAAGGAAGAGTCTTTTATTTTGACATTCGCATAGTTTTTGACCAAACATGTTATTAACTATTGATTATACAAGTTGAACATACATCAAAAGGTCTTAAAATAATAATTAAACATGCATAAAGACCATTTAGAAAAATTTACAACATAAATACATAGGTATTGATGCTGGCACATAGGTATCGGTATTTTCTACCGAATGGAAAATTGATACCAAAACAACATTTTGTTTCTCACTCAGAAATAAACACTAGAAATTATCGGTACCTTTCAAAAACTATCGATAATTTTACCTCAAGTATCAATACACGTGATATGGTATAGATACCAAATAATGATTCTAACTTCTTCTACATTTCAAAATCACAAAAGGTATTATTTTTGGAACATGAATATCGATACCTTTGCTTTAGACCAGAATATTACAACAATTCAAAGCATGCAAATCAATCCAATGCAAGTCTAATCAACATGCATCTTCTACCATATCAAATAAACCTCAATATATCCATAATAAAAGTTTCAAACATCAATTCTCTAAGATCCTTAAGATTAAATAAACTATAGAAACATCCAAATATCATGGCGAGTACTATCTCTAAGTCTACCACATTGCCTTATTCCCAAAATGTAAACACATAACAATAACCCCTACAAAATAAAAAAAATGGACTTCCTTAGATCACCCCTCGGAACCACACTACTCATACTAGCACACAACTAATCTGCAATGGTTTTAAAAAGAGTGGGTGAGCTAACAAGCTTAATGAATACCTAGAACAACTACCATGCAAACATGTTATCAAGCATTAGTGGAACACATACATAGCATAATTAGGATAATCTCAACTTACTTTAATATTTCACTTACTCGTGTACGATTAACAATTTATACACTAAGTCATTGCATACATCACAATACATACAAACATATTTTATAGATAATTTGGCATTTGAGCATATGAAACGTAAAAATGGGAACTATCACTACTCATCGGATACACAGATCTCCAACACACCACATAGACTTAATGAGTCAAAAATGTCCCAAAAGTGAACCATAAAGCTAACTCTCTCTCCAACATGTCCCGTTGAATAGAGCTTCGCTCACATTTCCTTATTTATCCAAACATGTCCCAGGGCCTCAATGCCCAAATCACATATACATATAGGTGAGTACTCACAATCCTATGGCATACCAACTATATAGAATGATCTCAAGAAACAGAATGCCAAAATATTCGTATTTAAACACATATTACTTACTAATTTCCGTCTACTATCAATGCATATTTGTATCATTTGCACAATCTTATTAATGCCACTTAGCATGTATGACATGCCTACATATACTCTATCACAACAATAATCATGAACATATAACACACATATAAGCATCGCATTTCAGTTCACAATTTCACATTAACACAAACACATATTTCACAAGATAAGCATGAGTACAAGGAAGGTTACACTCGAAATTTAGAGTAGGGGTTTAGGCTACTACTAAATTCCAAAATAACGCATTGAATTGTGTCTAGAAGCAAATACTCCAAACATTCGCCAATACACTTTCACCAAAAAACAGAAAGCTCAAACTAGCCTTTCCTAATTCGTAGATAGTCCTAGTGAATCTAAAGCTTCAACATAATGATTCACACAAATATAGATTCAAAAATTAGCTAAGGACTCACCACCAGCAATAAAAAAAAATAAGCCTAATGCTATGTTCTCATGGAACCAAAACCTTTCACATGGCAATCTTTACATTCGAATATCTCGGTCTATACTCATTTTCTCACCTAAAGTTGATTACATTCATCTTATAATTCACCTAAAACTAATTCCAAACCTTTCAACTACACAAAATTAGTCAATTCATGATATCAACCTTTTTGACCTATTTATGACTATTTTTACAAAAATTTATTAAAACTTAAGAAATCTTTAACGAAATTGCAAAGAAAATTTAGAAACCTCTTAATTTTGTCAAAACCTACTAATGAACACTTTGAAATCACGTTTTTACTTGAAAATCTAAAATTCACCTTTGATGACTCTATTTTTTACTTTTATTTAAAACATGCAATTTAATAACTTAAAACTCAGTTTCAAAAGCCAATTAACATGAAGAACTAATAAGAAAGTTAATGGTTACCTTTGATGGAAGAATAAACTAGTTTTTGGACCAAATCTGAGAAACTCACAAGTGAAGAAGAAGATAAAGAAATTAATGGTATTTTAGGATGTCTTTTTGAAGATTTATGGACGTTTAATACTTAGGGAATGATAGAAATCAAGAGGATTATGTTTGGAAATCAAAATTGAGTTCTTTGAGGTTGTGAAAGTAAGGGACAACAACACTAGGGAGAAAGGTGAAAACTATCGTGAAAATAAGCTGTAGATGGGGGTATTTAGGTTGAGTTTTAAAATTTGGTAAAATTGTAGCATAAATGCTCACAATTTTGACTCTGTTATAGATCAGTCCTTTTTTTTAAAATTAAAGGTTTCTAAAATACTTTTTCAAAAATTGATTTTTTTCTAAAAACCTTAGTCGAAAACATCTACAATGTACCATGTCACAGAATTCTAAAGCACTCTAAGGCTAAAATACCCTTAAAACTCTTAGGCACTATTTTGGGGTGTTATAAAAGTAGAAAAACTCAATCATTGATGCACACAAACTTGTGAGCTAGCCTAGGTTATGTATTATGCTGTGACGTCTTATGTTGAGAAATAAGGAATGTAAGAGAAGGAGAAATAAGGTGATGAGGGAGTTAAGGTTATTAAAGGGGGAATATGGAACAATACGATGTGTCAAAATATTTTCATGATTGAAGCCATTTAGATCCTTCTTGTTCTTGAATTCCATACCTACCCTAAGCCTCAGAACATTACAAGCCGAAAAGCCCTATGTGACCTAGGTAAACTTATTCATGAATTAACATTATTTTGAGCAATTACATTAACGACTGTTTGTATTCTTCTAGGATAATCAAATTACCTATATGGTTTATGGACTGATTCATATATTTGAAAACCTTAACGTTTGTATACTTTGTAATATACTGAACGTAGGTGTTTGATGTTGAAAGTGGTAAGTCATTTATATATCATGACAGGATTATGTGTAAAACTGAAAATACCTAGTTATGTACTATGAAACCAATCTTTGTATTATATTTGCCTAAGGGTCATATTTTATTTTTGTTTTTATGTTTCCTTGTTTAAGGACAAGCAATGACTTAAGTGTGGGGGAGTTTGATTTGTCGTAATTCAATATAGCAAATTAAACTAGTTTAATACGAGTGATTTTAGTATGTTTTAGTTATGTTTTTTTGTAGTTTAGTTTAATTCCAATAAAAAGTGTATTTTGAGTCTTTTATTGACCTTCAGGCTGAATTAGGCCTAAAGGCGAGCTAACATACTTAGTTAGTGTGTAAGTGTAACACCCCTTTACCCATATTCGATGCGGAATAGAGTACGAGGTATTAACAGAACATATACACTTTTAACTGTAGTAAACCAAGTTGTAAAATTTTATCTAAATTAAAACTTTCAAATTGTTATTCTTGATTCGTTAATTAGGGTTTACTTGGCTAAATATACTCACAATCTTTTACTTCCTCGTCGTATGAATTTATAAATTTTCACTTGTTGAATTCATCCTGAGTACCTGAATTGATCCGTGTCATTACATATTTTCATATCGTCAAATTTTCCTTTTTAACTATTGTAATATATCAATTGTTCACTATCTAGTAAGCTAATTGTCACATATATACATTATCCATTCATCTCCCATATAGCTAACAAAATTGGCCACAAAGATAGTACAAATTTTCTCTATTTGATATAAACCAAAACCTTTTATTTCTTTTCCAACAAACCTTACTAAATACACACTTTATATTAACCCAAGTGTTTAACCATTCACCCATTACATAAATATATTTTATCCATTATTGCCGAATATAGATATGTTTCACAAATCATAATTCACCTCACATAGTAACCGAATTAATTTTTATCATTTGTCAAATAAATTATAAAATAAGTTATATAATAAAATATAGATACATTTTAAACCACACAAATAAACAAATTCTCATAGTATTACATAATCATCACATATCAAAGACAAATGTTCTTAACATTTCCATCACATAAACCGAATTAATTAATGCAACCTTAGTGATAAAATCATTCATATATCAAAATTATCACACATATATATACCATGACTAAATTTCTTAAACATTTGATCAATTGCTTTTCAGTACCGCAATAGTTCCTTCAGTACCAATACGTATTTACCATTCAACTTAACATTTACCGAATATAATCGGGCATATGACCATTTATACACAATTCATTCATATATTTTATTGCCC
>CM025248.1:10828936-10839450 GCA_013677275.1 Gossypium schwendimanii
TATCATGAAACATCAAAATTCACACTTTTCATCTATGGGTAATTTTTCAAACATAAATTCTAGCTCGAAGTAATAGTAGAATTAGATTAAGCAAGTTACCGGGATTCTAAAAATGTAAAGAACATGAAAAACGGGGCTAGAATGGACTTACTATGAAGCTTGGAAGATGAAAAAACCCTAGCCATGGTGTTCCCTTGCTACATTCGGCCATGGAGAAAAGAATTGAAGAAGATGATAGTTTATTTCATGTTGTTTTGTCTTTATTCATTAATTAAGGCATTTTACCAAAATGCCCTTAAATAGCTTACTTACTAACCATGACTATTTTTGCCCATAACATAACCAATGATCTAATTACAATTTAAGGACCTCCAATTTAAAATTTCATAGCAATTTGACACCTTTATCTTCTAGAACTTAACTTTTGCACTTTTTTACAATTTAGTCCTTTTGGCTAAATTGAGTGCCCAGACGTCGAAATTTTTGAACAAAATTTTCACGAAATCATTTTTTGAAATTGTAGACATAAAAATATAATAAGAAATAAATTTTTCCTCATCGAATTTGTGGTCCCTAAACCACTATTCCGACTAGGCCTAAAATCAGGCTGTTACAGTAGGAGACCATTACAAGTCATAGAAACTCAAGGCTGGTCACTACGTTACAACACAAGGAGCTCAATGTCACAACATAGGGAGAAGAATGCAAGAATTGTCATAATTCCTTTATTGTCGCAACACAACCCTGAACCATGCATACTGCCTTTAGTGTCGTGACACAAGCACTAGGGTGTTGCGACACTAGCCCTGTACAAGATTAATTACGACCCAGGGGTGTTTTGGTTCATACAATGGAAATGAAACATGAGAAAGTCACCTGATCTAGGGTTGAGGTTGATGGCTACCCTATTTCAATACATAAGCTCATTTAGCACTTGTTTAAGGATAGCATTTCATATTCTAAGTTTTTCACTATAATTTTAGTTTCAGATTTTCTTTCTTTTAGGCTTTAAGTTTATTTATAGTTTTTATGATTTGTGTTCTTCAGAGAACGTGATTTGTAAACACGATCAAATGCTAGTGGATTTTATACACTTCATCTATCAAATACAAGACATGATTTTCTAAACTTTATTCTTGATTTACTTTTGATGCACATCTTTATTGTCAAGTTTGTGATGTTTACTGATTCCATGAGGAACTAATCCTCTTATTGGGGATTAATGAGTGATGGTGTGATTAACTAATTGCTATGTGAGGTTTTCTTAATGGATTAGCTATATGGGATAATAAGAACTTAAACCCTAGGCTTGACGACCCTAAGAAGACATTTAGGTAGGAATTAACTCAAAACTGGTATGGATTATCTGTGAACACTTTAGCCCCAAACCGATCTGGACAATGAAGTTTAGAGATAAGTAGTTCTTGCTGACTCATTAGTTTAGTGAAAGATCGATAGATCCTACTAGGGTAACGACTAGTTGATTGAATAGAAACCCAAAATAGGAATTAGTTATGACCATTAAAGCGAGTTAATCACCTATGTCTAGATTTGATTAAGTTTATAAGTTAGTTTCTTCAAAGTTTCTTTTATTTATGTTTTTTTTGTTCTTATAAAGACCTAAAAATCTTTCCTTTATGTTTTATCATAATAAAATTTATTTGAATTACTAATTACTTTTATTTGTGTTTAGGTTAACTTTAACTTAGTACATGCCTCCCTCAGGTACGATCCTCGATGTACTCATCTACTTCATTGTAAAAACTATATTACAACTTGACCCGTATACTTGCGGACATCACCTCAGTTCCATACATTTATTCCAGTATTCACTGGACTTTAGTACATCCGGAGGCGGTCAAACATTCACTTGGATGTCTCTTGCCACTGGTAGCAAAATTCTTGATCCTACCCCCATCACATAATTCCATAATATTCTATCGATCTCTATCATCCTTGGCCCGCTTAATGGGTCGCGGAGCCTAAACTGTAGGACTAACATATCTCTCAGTAGGTGCCCTAGCTTTATCCCTCCTATCGCATTCCACATGCTTAACTTCCTCAACGATCTTGGTTTTCTCCACCAAAGCTTCAAAAACCCTCTTTTGGTGTGGGGCTACCTGCACAATCAAATCATACCTCAACCCATTCTCAAACTTGGCACATTCATCCTGCTCAGTCGCAACCATCCCCTAAGCATATCGACTAGGCATTAAGAACTCGGCCTCATACTCGGCCACGGACATGTCTCCTTGATTTAGCTCAATTAATTCCAACCTCCGAGCCTTAACATATCTAGCCCATGTATTTCTTCTAGAAAGCTTCCAGAAAGTACTCCCACTTCAGTCTTTCCACCTGAGTACCTCTCATAATGGCCTGGTACCAATGTTAAGCCTCGCCCCTTAGCAACGATAATGTACCTTTTAATTTCTGCTCAGGGGTACACTTCATATCATCTAGAATTCTTTTCGTAGCTTCCAACCATTATTCAACTACGATAGGGGTCATCCTAGCAAAGCCCCTAAACAACTCTACTCCATTAGATCAAATTCTCTCAACAATAGTCCCACGACTACTATATCCAGATTAGGCTCTAGCCACCTATGGTAGCACCCTAAGCATAGCCTACGATACGAAATCATCAATAGGCTTCTGATGGCTATCATCAACAGTAGGTGCATTCTCAACATGCTCAGCCACTAGCTCAGGAGTGCGTATTAAAGACAAAGGCGAATCGAATTGGGCCCATTACCTTGCTCTCCACGAGCTCTTATACCCCGGGTTCGTACTCCTTAAGTATTCATTTTGATATCGTAGTTCTAATTTTTATATGGCCATCTGACAATTTAAAAATGAGTTCTCGTTATTAACCTTGAATGTTTTCAATCTAATAGTTTTATTATAGTTTCACAATCTATAGTTTTAGGTTTAAAAGTATTAATCTAGGATTGGCTTCAAACTAACAGATTTTTGGAAAAAAAAATACAACTTTTGTAAAATAGATTTTATCTATGGCATGTTCTTCCCAAAATACCCTTCATTGAAATATGCATGCCAACTTTTAAGAAAAGCCACAGTTCGAGTTTTGAACTTGGGTTTGATACCACCAAATGTAGCCTCTCAAACCCGGCCTGGACGTTATGACCGAATCTTGAAGATTATATTGGCCACTGAGTTGCACGGAAAAACATTTTAATTATTTTTTTAAAATCGTTGGCTTTTTAATTTAAGAATAGTCTTTTTGATTTGTTTGAGAAAACTAACAATAATCCCATTAAGCGTTTTTGGAGTTTTAACAATAAATTTTGAATATCTTAGGAAAATTACTACCTTTGAACGTTTGAAGAAAACAAGAGATTTAAAAATATTACAGGTGCAATTTGAAAAAAAAACATATTTTTTTCTTAAAAATCATTATTTCATTATTTTTATAAGATGGATTAAAGTCTTATAAAATAATAGCCTTAACTTTATAAAAGAGTCATTATGTTGAAATCATATATTTAGTGAAAAATCAGGTTTTCATTTTAAACTGATAAATCATTTATAAGATTGTTTAAAACTTAAATCATGTAAAAATAATCAAAAGTTCCCAAGAATAATGCCTCATGTCATAGTCCGAAAAATAATAATAAAACTATCCAAAATACCAAAATAATAAAGTATAAATCTACTATTTTAAAACAAATCCTAGTACTCTTCCAACGGCCGCATCCATGTCTTAACCTTAGGGGTTGTCTGAAATGTCAGAAAATTATAGAGTGAGCTATTTAAGCCCAGTGTGAGTACTAAATTAAGTAGCAATAGAAATTAATTCGAGCATTTCATAAAAATAGTAGATATTATATAAACAATTCAATTACACAAATAGCAATATGCATGATTATGTCAGTGCATAGTTTTTTAGAAATCAGTGCAGAGTATTTTAGAAATCAACTCTGCTACACACTATAAAGGGTTCCCTAGAACTCATCCATCCAATAACATACCAAAGTTGTGGACAAGCCACCAGATAGTGCAGACAAGCTTCTAGATACAGATATTTGTGTCAAGCCACCATAACTGTAGTTATACTACCAAAAATGTGGTAAAACCATCAGAATGTGCAGATCATTAAACTACCAGAATTTTCCTCCTTTCAATATCGTTCCAACCCTATGCATGTGATATGACATACAAAAATAGAAATTTTCAGTTGGCATGTTTAACATACGGATTAGATTTTATTACGGAAACAATACAATGGGCATGCTTAATATGCAAATAAGATATTAATAGAAATAGTAGGCATGGTTTAGTTTTCACGCTTATCAAAATAGAATACAATGTTCACATAATTTCACTATGATATCATATTTTGTTTAATCAAATCATGCCATTAAATCACATGGCGTGAGTGTCAAAACATGCACAAATTTCATCAATCAACGAACAATTTAACAAAACGTTGGAAGTTATGGAAAATACCTTAGCTTATTTGAATATTATATTGGCATATTCAGCTCATCACAGATTTAAGCCAATGTTTAGTTACTTATGTAAACTTCACTCTTTAATAAATAAATATTTAAGAAAAGACACACCTTTATTCGCTTTGTCCAAATCTCTAATCTCAATCGTGGTACTAATAGTGATCCAAATCTGAATATTAATATTTTATTAATATTTTTAGTTCTCACGGTAATAAGTCTAACCATGTGTGATCTGAATACAAATTGATCATTTCAAAAATACTTACGTTTTATGATTAGGTAAAGTTTACATCCTTAAATACACATAAGCGAAATGTTCTTATAACGATCCTTCAATCCAAAATAACTCATGATTAGAATGAGTATACATATATTTAGCCACCCCAAGAATTTGTGATCACAAAAAAAAATTGAAACTTAAAACTTTAAAATCACTTACACTTTCTACTAACGAGATAGGAAAATCTATGATTCAACGGTGGCTCGGTTATGTAGGGAGGATGATGACTAAAGAAACAAAATAAAAAGAAATAGATTAGAGAAAGGATGAAAATAACTCTTTTCTAATTGAAAATATATATGTTAAGATGGATAGATATCATTTACAACCAAAGAGATGATTAGAGGAGGAGAAACTGAAGAAAAAATAGATGGAAGAAGACGGTGGTAGTGCGACGGTGGTGAGGTAACAACAAGGAAAGGAAGAGGTGGAAGAGGTGGTGATGTAGTAGTGTTGGTTTGGTGTTGAGGTGGTGGTTAACGATGGTGATTTTTTAGCGCCCTCAACCCGACTCGATTCATTGGATCCAAATTTCGAGTGTTACCACTCTAATACAGACTTAAACTTAAACAGAATATCTAAACTTTTTAGCAATACTATACCAGCCAACTTACAAGTTAATGTACCATAGATGGTTACAATCATTATGGTAAACTTTACAATTACAAGGACTTACAAGTGATTAACATCACTCAATTATAACAGTCTACCCTCAAATAATATTACTTAACTATGTTACACTGCCAGATCATTTTGTACATGTCATAAGGACCTATGAATAATTTCTTATGGTATGTTTACATTTTCCTATAGGACTTGAATGCACTGCCAATCTCGCTCTACATGCATAAAAGAACAACACACCCCTTCCTTAGGCGTAGCTTTTATTTTCTACCTCCTAGCGTAGTCTCAATCAACTTGCCTGTGACATAGAAACACAAAGGTAAGTTCAATGGAACTTAGTGAGTAAACCCTCTTTACATAAATTTTATTTGAGATCTCATCATCTATCTCCTTGTTCTTATCTCCCAACTTGGATCTTGTGAATATGATTCTAACATTTTAGTCATTATATCCTAATTGTCACACCTCGCACTGAGATCATAACTTGCCTTTCAAACCTTATTCATATTCTTCGCCTTACTCTTTCATGACTCCTTAACCATACCTTTTTCAGAGGACTATACAAATGTGATATTGTTAATCTATACATTCCTTTGGCACATATCCCAGATTTTTCACGTACTCGGGTGTGTTCTAGCTTCATTATTCAAATCTTGTTTTTATACAGAGTTCGCCCTAACATTCCATTTAAAGCCTTTCTTTTAGGCTTGCCATACAAATTAAATTTCCAGAGTACCGTATACGTCATTCTTTCAGACATTACCATACTTACTACTCTTTCAGAGTTAGCCAAGGTTTTCTTTTTTTTTCATTCAGGGTCATCCGTCAAGGTATTCCTCTCAGATAGCCATCACGAAAGCCATTCTTCAGACTGCACAAGATGTGCCATAATATTTTAGATGGAACCTTTACTTCAGAGTTCTTTATCCAATTATTTCTTCAGTGTTAACCAGACATATCATTCTTTCAAAACCCGCGACAAGGGCGTTCCTTTCTTATAATAGCCATAGAGGCCCTTCTATAGAATACTCCACAAAGGTGTTTCCCTTTCAAAGATAGCCATGAAGGTGCCCTTAAACAAATATTACCATAAAGGCTTCCTTTGAAAGAGATTGCCACAAAGGCTTCCTTCACTAGTGTTTTAGACGATAGAGATTTGCCTAGACTTAAATTTCGTGAGGTTTGTCGCTTATAATCTAGGACACACAGAGAACCACATTTGTTAATAATCTTCCTTTAAATTTACCATATAATGCCATAGTTCAGCCATGGTCTTACACGATATGGTCTTTTAGTGCATTGGCTATGGCCATAGACTTTTTCTTTTAGATATTCATGTTTATAGTCTAGAAGAGCCCCTTTAGACGACTCTAGAGACAGACACAAACTCATCATACATTGACTCACTCATAATAGACATTTTCATGCTTATTAAACACACATACACATCATAATCATTTAGGCGCAAGTATCCTTTAACTGCAAGACACATATTTCAGACTTGGACCATCAGACTTCATGCAATCCATACACACAAGTTCATGAATCATATTTTTCCCATCGATATTTCATAGTTTTGTTTTTTTTTTTTCACGGGAGTTTCTAAAATGTATAACACACAAGCAAGAGTCAGTCTAGGGGCTCACCTATCAACCATGAACAGCAACTTAATCTCCAAATCCTGACATCAAGTCTAGAAACTGGAACGTCCGCTGCTTAGACAATATAAGATAGTTATTAAAAACCTAATCGTACTACCTTTATCATCATCAAAGACCCAAATAACCATTATGCAAGGCATTTACTTCTTCACTTCCTTATTCTCACAGACTTACTCTCTCAAGGGCTATATGAAACTCCGAGATACTTACCATAGCTTACAACATTATCGACAAGAACCTCTATCCTTAGTTTAGCTTATCAGGACAAATCCTCGATTTTCTCTTAATAAGTCAACTATGTTGTTTTCACAAGAAGGAAGAAGATAACTCTTCCCATATATAAAATCCTATATATATAACCCATTTCCTCTTAGTGGAGTCAACATGTGTCACTAATTTTAGAACTGCTCTTATTAGTGGCTTGCAGCTGTGGAGTAATGTATATAAGAATCCAAAAATCTTTTCATATCTTTGACTTGACCCATTTTTCATTCCAAACTATCTCATTGGTATGTAACTTACACATTAGCTAGACAAATTAGGCATACCATAATTTTGGCAACATTCCTAAGAACCCTTGATATCTCTACCAATCTATCCTTCTACACATATACTCACATCACTCAGAGAATATCACTTGCTTTAAATATTATCATTGCCTAAGTGCCTTATGAGTGAGCCGGGAATATAAATTGGATGGATAGGATCACGCTAATCAGATTTCCTTCAAGCTATTCGCCCAGACTCAAGACCGGCCAAGTCTGGGTGTTACAGATTTGGTGGCAAAAAAGTGGAAGAATAGTGGCTAAAAAGGGAGGATAAGAGAATTGAGAAGAGAGAATGGATGAGAAGAGAAAAAAAATATTTTTGTTTGTCTCGATGTATTGGATGACAAGGCCAAAGAGGGAACGAAAGAAATGGAAATGAGTAGCTTAAGGGGAAGTAAAAGAAGGTGAGGAACAATGGGAGCAAAAAGTGGTCTAAAGAATGAAAGGGGAGCAAACTAATGAAGGCATGAATCTTTCCTAAATGGCAACTTAGGGGGACGGCTAAAGGGGTGTTGACCAAAAATTTTAATACCAAAAATTAAAAATATATATATGAGGGAGTGGGGAATTAAACATAGTACCTAGGGGATATTCATGATTCTCTTAACCACTATGCTAGATTAGTTCCTTGTTCATGAATTAACAGAATTTGAATCAAGATATGAGGCGCGATATTAATTGAATCCAAGCCATGCTTGAACTTTAAAACTGGAAGACTTCTAGTCTTTGACTTGTGTACTGTCAAGTCAAAATTGACTTAAGCCTATTTTCCACAAACATGGTGCTCTTTCTTTCCAAATCCTACACCCAAAAGAGAACTTCTCTTATTCAAATCGGTCATACCTTTTTCCCTCCTATGACAAAATTGCCTCTGCTCCAAATGAGTCGACTCCAACTCCTTAATAGATGAGGGACTTGCTTTTTTACTAGTCATCGTTGAACCTTAAAGAACATATAAACTGCAAGTATTTCAACCTTTCATGAGAATGAGAGCCCTACAAGAAATTTTATTGTTGCTTGACTCGATATTAATTTTACAACCCTTCGAGTTTAATATAGTTAAGGAGATGAGATTCTTCCTTAAATTAGGTACATGCCTGACATCTGACAGTGTCTTGATTGCTCCATCATGCATCCTGATCTAAACAATACCTTCACCAATTATCTTACTGGACTAGCCATTCCCCATACATACAACTCCACCTTCAACTAAACTGTATGTGGAGAACTAGTCTCTATTGGGACACATGTAGAAAAAACACCCTGAATCCAGAATTCACTTGGACGTAAACTTAGACCTTTCAATCTTAGACACCAATAACCAATCATCACCCTTGTCGTCGGCCAGATTAGCATCAATTAGTTCTTTTTCATTGCTTTCAGCAACCCTCTTATTTCGTAGTTTGTAACAATCTACCTTAATGTGACTTAACTTCTTACGGTAGCGACATCTTTTGCCTCAATTCCTTGATGCTATCAAAATAGAGGCTTGCCTATCTGGCTTGTTACCCAAATCAAACTCATTGTTGAATTTTTCTTTGCTCAACAAGTGACCCTTCACATCCTTAAACTAGAGTTTATCTCTACCATAAATCAGGGTCTCCCTAAAGACTTGTATGAAAGGGTTAAAGGGAAAAATAATAGCATAGTTTTATCTTCATCATCAATCTAAACCTCAATGTTCTTTAAATAATTCAAAAGAGTAATAAATTGACTAATGTGACCTCTGAAGTGTTCAGCTTCATCCATACGGAACATGTATAGCCGCTATCTCAACACTAATTAATTAGCTAGAGACTTTGTCACATAAAGGGTTTCTATCCTTTTCCACAAGGCAGATGTCGTTTTCTCCATCAACACCTCCTATAATACACTATGTGTGATACACAACTAAATTGTAGACAAGGCATTCTCATCAAGCTCTTTACATTCTAACCTATCTAGATTATCAAGTTTTTTTTCCTGAAAACATCCTTTTTCAAGTCATTTTGAACTAGAATTTGTCATCATCTGAACTTGCCACAGATTAAAATTTATGATGCCATTGAACCTCTCAGTGTTAAACCTTGTTGATGCCGTCTCTGAATGGGTTGAATGCAAAAATGAACCAAGCTCTTGTACTAGTTTGTTAGGGATAAACTCGTATAAGCAACAAACAAGAATGAATAAAAGAAAAAGAAAATTTGAATAAATAGGGCACACAAATATTTACGTGGAAAAACTCCTCAAAAGATGATAAAAAATCATGAGCAAAGATAATTTTACTTAACTGGCAAAAACGAAGACTACAAATAGGGAGATAAAAACCAAAACCCGAAAATAAAAACCTTCAAAAGTCTAACTCAAAATTTCCTAAAAACTTGTAGAAGCTAATACTTAAATGTGTTATGGGTTAATCTTTCTAGGGTTGTAGAAGACCTATTTATAGGCTAATTTCATAGGTCAAATGTTCTTAAAATAACCTACATTAATCAGAGTTTGACAAGGAAAAATAATCAGAGTTTAACTAGAAGAAAAGATCGAGAAAATTGCATGAAATGTCGCCACGTTGCGACGTCCCCTATCGTGTCTTCACAATGTTGTTTCTGTTTCTCCCTTGTTTTTGTCGTCGTGACATCGCATGGCACCTCGTCATGGCGTCGCTCTCTGTTTGTGCCTTAATTTGATCGAAATGAGAGGCATACTCCACACAATATTTATTATGGGTTTGAATAAAAGTGAAAAAAGAACTCTATTTTGAAATTTTATGCAAATATCTTAAAAATTAAATTTCAAAAATTAAAAAGTATGTTGAGAAATGAGATTAGAATCTGATTTAATTTTTATATACATACTAATGATAGATAAAATTAATTATGATTTTAATGTATTAAAATTACACAATTATATTTTTATTATTTAATATAAAATTTATATTTAAATGTATTAA
>CM025248.1:10839550-10849639 GCA_013677275.1 Gossypium schwendimanii
CAAACTTACCAATTCTAATAAGTAATAACCTCCCTTTGTTGAATGCTAATAACTTCCATTTGTCGAATGTTGTTTAATTTCAATTGGTATAGAATAGTAAGACTAATTAATGATAATTGATTTAAAAA
Organism: Gossypium schwendimanii; assembly: GCA_013677275.1. NCBI lineage: Eukaryota > Viridiplantae > Streptophyta > Magnoliopsida > Malvales > Malvaceae > Gossypium > Gossypium schwendimanii. The sequence goes on from CM025248.1 coordinate 10,839,679, forward strand.
ATATATAATATTAATAATTAATATCTCAATTGTGTAGTTCAAACCAATAAAAATTTTATTACACAAACAAAATATTATGGATATAATTTTATCTATTAATCTTTTATAGAAGATTTTATTGACTTATTAACCCATTCCTCCAATCGTCGTCATGTTACTGTTATCCAAAAAAGCTCCAACTGTATTCAATTTGATCCAACCTATATTAGGTTTCCTCCAATAATCACCCAAAATCATTTCAATGCGATCTATCTCACTTGATTTTGAATTAACAAAGCTCTTGGTCTAGATTAGACTTGTATCAACAATAACATCAACATTACTACTATTATTAAAAATGATGTTGTTCGGGCATTTCCATAGTAACCAGCATAGGATTGCAAACTGGGTTGACCAATTCTTTCCATTCGCTGACAACACTTCATGGGAATCCAACATTTTGGTTAACCATAAGTGCAAGTTTGTTGAGAAGAAAGTAATACTAACATAATTAGAAGTCTCCAAAGGCTGCCTACATCAAACACAATGACCATCATCAAACATATGACAGTGAACCCAGTTCCTATTTGTCAGAATCCTATCTTGCCACAAAAGCCATAGGAATACACGAACTCTTTGAGGAGCTTTACAATTCCAAATCAACTTCCAATTAGTTGAGGAATTAATAGTACAATGAGTTATCAAATTCTTGTAAGTAGCAATTGAGGAAAAAAGACCATTTGTCGACCAATTCCATGATAACTGGTCAGTACCTGCATTTGAACAAGGCAGAAGCACAATTGCAATATGGTTTAGTACACTGTCAGGCAAAAATGATGAAATACGAGCCCAATCCCATCTACCCAAATCATTTGTCATATCATAGACCCTTAAAGTTTCATCAGGATCGCCAAGTCCCTCAAACAACTCCTTAAGAGGCCCAACGTGTTTCAGCCAAAAATCGTTCTCAAAATTAACCACGTGACCATCACCTATCAACCATTAAATATTAACAATGAAATCAGGCCAAACTTTCATGATAGATTTCCAAATAAAAGAGCATCCACTTCTTCAAATTGTATGTGGCAAAATCCCATGAACGTTATATTTGTTTCTCAAAACACGCACCCACAATTTGCTCGGGTTAGATACAACGTCGAAACCCAATTTAAGAAGTGAAACTCTATTTTGATTTGCTAAATTTTAGATTCTAAGGCCACCAAAGTCTGTTGGCTTACAATGATCTGACCAATTCAATAGGGAAGGTTTCCTTTTTTCTGCGCTTGAACCCCAAATAAACTCTCTTGCAAGTTTTTCAATTTTCCCACAAATTGAAACAGGAAGCCTAACCGTACTCATAAAGTAATTTGGAATGGCTAAAACTACTGAACGTAATTCTTCCTGCTAAAGAAAGATTACGTGCTTCCCAACCACTAACTTTACTTCGAACCTTTTCCACAACAAAATTAAAAGTACCCTTTAACACTATTTGATGAAATATAGACATGCCAAGATACTTTCCAAGATAATCAACCCGTGAAACTTCAAGATCCTTACAAATTGCAATAGCAAGCTCACCGAGGGTGTTTAAAGAAAAGAAAGCCTGCGCTTTATTCCTATTGATCTTCCAACTCGAGAAACCACAAAAAGTATTAATAATACCATTAACAATTGCCACATCAACCCTATCAGCTTTACAGAATAGAATTAAATCATCCGCAAAAAGAGATACGTGGAATAGGGATCTATACATGCCTATCCACAACATTGTTTATAACGTGACCAAACCACTCCATACACAAAACATAAAAGTAAGGAGATATGGGGTCTCCTTGTCGCAATCCACATGTGGGACAAAATTGATCAAAAACGGATCTTCCAAAGGACCTGCATAGATGATGAAGTCACACAAGACATTATTAAATGGATAATGACAGATGGAAAACCTACATCCACCATAGTGTCTTCCAAGAAATCCCAACGAACTCTGTAATATGCTTTCTCTGAATCAACTTTCAATGCCATCTAACATTTCTGCCCTTTTTTGGATCTCATAATGTGAATAGCCTATTGAGTAATGATTATGTTATCTGTAATGTTCTTTTCTGCAATAAAACTAGTTAGGTTTGGACTGAGAATAGTAGACATGATCAGTCTAAGGCGGTGAACAATAGTCTTCGTTATAATTTTGTACAACACCGTACATATACTTATTAGGTGGAGTTGAGATATGTATTCAAGATTTTGGATTTTCGGGGTCAACACAAGAAACGTCTTATTAATGTTCAGATCAAGATTGGTAGAACTTTGCATGAAACCCATCAATTCCAAGAGCCTTCAAAGATGCCATACTAAAAATCGCCTTGTGAATTTCTTCACGAGACACATTCATTGATAAAAGTTCTCGGTCATCCAAAGAAATAGAAAGAAACATATCGTAACAAGGAAAGGATCCTGCATTCCTAGAACCAGCCGTATAACTGTCTTGAAAAAAACTCACAGCATGTTGTTTTAGTTTGTCATCATCAAAATACCAACCTTCATCTCCTATTATTAGCCCTTCAATTCTATTGGCTTTTCTTCTACCTCTCGTATGGCTGTGAAAATACTTGGTGTTTCTATCACCATTTGTCAACCAAACTGATCTAAATTTCTGAAACCAAAGGACTTCTTCATGTTTATGTACAATATCAATTTCCTTCCAAATTTCAGTTTCTCTTGAGCACAACTGTAGGGAAGATCAAAACTCTAAGATTCTCTGTATATGCTCCAATTCCCTAATTAGTTCCTTTTCCTAGCAAGAATATTCCCATAGACATTTTTATTCCCATAGACATTTTTATTCCAATCTTGTAGCACGGACTTCAAGAACTCCAAGTTCGAACCCACCTCAATATTTGTTTTCCAATATCCCTAAATAAGATCCCTAAATTTTCAATGAAGTAACCAGCTAGCTAAGAAACAAAAGGGTCATCGATTAACATTGGGACAACTAAGGCTACGCACAATCAAAATCGACCGATGATCCAATTTTAACCTATGTAAATGTCTTATAAAACGGTTCGATGCAGCTGCCTCCCACAAAAAATTACAAATAGTACGATCAAGTATTTGAAAAAGCATCCCTCGGTTCTAAGTAAAATGTGGCCCTAAAAATCCCATATCCCTGTGTCCAAATTTAAAGATGAAGCTTTTAAACAAATCCCAACTAAAGCCCTCTCTACTTGCCCTATCTTGTTTCTCTGAACCATCTAAAATGAACTTAAAATCACCTACTAGAATCCATGGTTCATAGACATTAGAAGAAAAATCATCTAGCGCTCTCCACAAATCACGCCTTTTCTGTAACTAGGAACTTGCATAAACAACAGAACAAAGAAAGGCTGAAGAACCCTGTATAATCCTCATATGGACGACCTAATGGTGAACCTGAATAATATCAACATTAATACAATCATTCCAAAGGAGACAAATTCCCCCGAGAACTCCAAGGCTTCCAATCTGAAAGAGTTTTGAAATCCTAACCTACCAAGAATTCTATCAGCTCTACACCCACTGATACGCGTTTCAAATAGACAATAAATTTGGAGAGAATTATCTATTATACTACCTTACGAAAATATGAAATCTAGGATGGCAAACACCTTGGAAGTTCCAGAAACACATTTTAATCTTCATAAAAAAAATTAAGGTTAAAGAACAGACCCAAAAAAATCAGGTTAGCAATTTGCCTGAGAAGCACCTGCTACCTCCACATCAACTCCTTCCTTTGCCATAGAAAGCCCACCTGATGAACACCCCAGCCTAATTTCCTGATCAATAACCCCAACAATCCCCTTTATTGCCTCTCCAATTTCAACCAAATTCTAACTTAGATGTCCAATCACAATCTTCGGAGGTTGAACCCTTTCAAAATTTCCCATCTCCATTGGCCTTTGACCAGAAACTTCACCATTCAAAATCGCTCTGCCATTCTCACAAATACTGCTCAACTGTTTTTCTCCATGCCTTGTGTATGTTTTTTCAGCTGAAGCTGCTTGATAGCTTTATTTTTCTTTTTATCTAAACCTCTAGAAATTTGTACTAACTAAAAGAAAAAAGGATCCACAACACCTGCCCCAGCTCTATGGCCCATGATCGACCCATCATTAAAAACTAAAAGCTTCAGTTCATTACCACTATTCACAGGCTTGAGAACATTAGAACTCCCTTTAAGCTCAGAACCTGTAACACCCATAACCCGTATCCATCGCCGAAATAGTGTTACGGAGCATTACCGAAAACTTGTAACATAAAAACATTCGTTCTTAAACATTTCATAAATCATATCATAGTCCATGCAAACACTTGCATAACATCCATTTTCGAGTCCCCGAGGCTTTAGAAACACTTTAGAAACGATTCGGGACTAAATCAAAAACATTTAGAACTTCATGGAAAAAGATAGAAAAATTTATACTACAGGGGTCACACAGCCGTATGGTCAAGCCGTGTGACTCACACGGCTGAGACACACGCCCGTGTCTCAAGCTGTGTAGGCATCCGAAGTTGGAATACATGGCCGTGTCCTTGACCGTATAACTCTTTGACTTGGTTCACACGGCCAAAGCCACACGCCCAAATGTTAGGCCGTGTAACTCTCGAAATGCAACCTAAAAAAAACTTACAGGGGACACACGGTCGTGTCGCGTGACCGTGTGTCATACACAGCTAAGACGCACGCCCGTGTCTTAGGCCGTGTGGACGAAAAATAAGTCATTTTCAAGCCATTTCCTTCACCCTAATCATGCTCACACATACAAACCATTTGTACCTATTTCAAGCATTCAAAAATGTACCTAAAACATGCATAATGGAGTTAAATTAATATGGTATCTATCCATACAACCAATATGTTCAAAGGCGCCTCAATCACAAACACCAAACATGCTTACACATTGCATAATTTTAGCCATTAACCAACCATACATTTCTCATCTAATTTTCTAACCAAACTTACCATCATGACCACATGCCAAAGTCATATACAAACATACCAAAATGGTCACTGAAACATACATCACCTTAACTATTCTAACATCAACCATGAACGCACCAAAATGCCAACATATCATCAATCATAAAATACCTATACATGTGCATATTTAACCATTTATCAATTAATTTGTTTCTATATCAAACATATCAAAATGACCTTACCATTGGGACACTTCTCACATGCATCAAAACTATTTAAATGTCACCATTCTAGCCATTTCCAAATGGTTCCAACAACTAACATATATACATACCAAATTATGTCCAAATGGTCATGATTCAAACAAACATGCTTGACTAAATTTCATATCAAAACATGCCCTAAATGATCACTTTGCAAACATGCCAACTCTTACCACTTTGGCCATAAAACCATGCATCAATTTGATCTTATACACACCAACCATTAAACATCAAAGTGCCAAAAGCACGTCAACCATCAAGGCATCAAAATAACATAAGTTTCACAATTTCATAGTAACATTACATGCCATTATCATCAACTAAAAAATAGACATATTCCACCTATACAAGCCATTATAATCATGACCAAAGCATTAAAATCTACCAATAAAATCAATGGATAGTGTGATGGATCTTTGACTAGCTTCCAACCCGATCGAGCTTCCGATAATCTGTAAGGTAAAGAAAAACAACTACGTAAGCAATATATACTTAGTAAGCTCGTATAAACTTTAAGCATAATATTACATTTCAATAATGAAATTATAAGTTAAAAATAAATCTATACCAATGCCTCAAGATTTATCAAACTATAATCATCGGCTCACAAATGAGTAAATTCATTAATGTCACATATATTTATAATTCATAACATGAAAGGATGTTATGGGATGTAATGTTTTACCATCAATCTTTTTATGAGCTTATATATCTTTCTATTCACTTACTTTCATTTTCATTCCCAATTCTTATCATAAGCCTAAACAATATTATTAATTCTCAATTCAATGTATTTATCCATGGCATAGATAGATTCATTCAAAGAATAAGCAATTTACTCACATATGAATACATCATTTATCTCATTAAGCCTTTTTATAACATCATAATACATCCCAATTACGTACTTACCGTATCATTCCCTTTTCTTACCTGTTTGATATGTATAGTACAAGTATAATCATAAACATCAATCATATCCACAAGCTTGGAATAAGCCTAAGCACATCAACAACACATGTTAGTTCATTTAAATATGATTCATATGAATTTGACATGGATAACCATTATACTTGAGCATAATTCATAGGCAATTAAACATGGATGGCCATTATACTTAAACATGATTCATTTGGATTTGTCATCCATTTCAACATAACATATTTTCCCATGTAGCTCACCATTTCAAAGTTTTTCATACATACATGTCTTGTTTCATATAGATCACTTACCATATCCTTGTAAATTCTTGTCCGTTGAACCGAATAGAATACCATTGGATACGCAGGATAGCTCACACGAAGTGTGCTAAACATATAATCGTAGTCCATCAATTCCTTTACATATATGCTCACACTAGTTTTGAATAAGTATGCTCACACGAGCTATGAAATGGGCTTGCTTACACGAGCTGTGGGTCAGAATGTAGCTACACAGTGCTGCTTACATAAGCCATGAAGTATCCACAACACATGCTGGATCTCAGCCACCAATAGGACATTTAAGACCAGCACCCGAAACATGTAAACCCTAATGACATATCATTTGTATCTTATGAATTCCTAAGGTTCAAACGGGGCTTGATAATCGTCGTACGTCGTTGGATTTACGTTATCTCAAAACATGATAAATTGTATAATAACATATATATATATATTGATTCATTTCCAATAAAATAATATATTAACATTAAATTTAATCAACATTATACATAATATAGTTCATACAAACTTACCTGGCTAAATTGCAAAAATGAAAAGGTACAAGGACATTTTGGTAATTTTTCTTTCTTCTCTATTTTGTACCTGATCTTGATCTAAATTAATAATTTCATTCAATATATTAATTGAGACAGTAAAAAAATATATTTTATACAATTTGGTCATTTTTGACATTTTACAAAATTGCCCCTAAAGTTTTACTTTTATTCAATTTAGTCCATGAGCCTAAAAAATGCAAATTAATCATTTTTACCCAAAATTGAGTCTAGCCAAATACTTATGTAATCCAAAAAAACCCATTATTGCAAAAACTTCACATCAAATCCTTGTATTTTTACTATGTCAACAATTTAGTCCATAATCGATAAATTCATCAAAAATCACTTAATAAAATATTTTTAAATAACAACTAATATTTCAAATTCATCATTTAACATCTAAAATCACAATATTCATCAATGGAAACATTCAAAATCTTTAACAATTTTAAAATCGAAGGTACGAGCTAGTTGGACCTAGTTGCAACGATCTCAAAACCATAAAAATTATTTAGAAAAATGGAGCCAAAATCCCATACTATGCAAAAAAAATTGTCCATGGCCGAAAGCTTCATCTCAACATCCATGGATATTCAGTGTTGAAGAAGAAAACAAAAAAGATGATAACAAATTAGCCTTTTGTTTTCATTTTATTTTATTTTAATATACCAAATTACCAATTTAACCTTAGTTAATAAATAAATAAAACACCAATTTCATGCCCATAAGTGTCCACTAACTCCTTAAATGGTCTAATTACCATATAAGTCCCTTTTTCTATATTCAATTAACTATTTAATCATTCAAATTATATAGTGATCAAATTTTACATCTTTTATGATTTAGTCCTTTTTAATTAATTAACTATAAAAACGTTAAAATTTTTCAACCAAAGTTCAATATCATCTTAATGACACTCCGTAAATTTTTATAAAAATGTTTATGGCTCAATTTATAGAAATGAGAACCCGATACCTCATTTTCTAAAACCACTTAACCTTAGGGTCTTACCACTTGAACTTAATTAATCATTCAAACAGCATAAATTATCATATAAAAAACCTTTTTAAAATCACATTTGACTTGTAAATATTAAATAATAATATTTACAAACTTACTCATCGATTTGGTGGCCCCAAAACCATTGTTTCCGATACCACTGAAAAACGAGTTGTTACAGAACCAATTAAAACTCCCTTACCTTTGGGCTTTAACCCATTTCGTAACTAAGCAAGACTTATTTTTGGGTTTTTCCCCTTATCAGTACCATTAGAGAATTCTTTACCGTTAGATATTTCTTTACCAATGGCGGGTTCACTTTCCATGTTTAAACCAACCTCCTCAGATCCGCCTTGATTCCCACCCAGAGCCTCAAATCTGGATCCACCATTTTGTCTACCTTGAATGTCGTTTACCTTAACCCCCAAGCTTCTGCCAGTGCACCATTGCTGACATTCAACTAACATCCACAATTCGTAGTCCTCCTCTTCAACTGGCTGATTTAGATCTTGAGAACCAAGTTTTTTTGGCATTGCCATATTAACGGAATCATCTTCCATTGGCAAATAGGCACAACCTTTCTGGCATAAATCAGACCTATGTCCATAGAGACAACATTTGAAACAGACATGGGGTAACGACTCGTATTCAACCCTCTGAAGATGACCATTAATCCTAACTTTAGAGATCAATGGCTTTCTTAGATCAACACAAATGGCTATTCTAACTAACCTTCCCTATTTCACACTATCAGTATTTTCATTAATCATAACCACCGAACTAACCGCTTGTCCAATAGCTTTGAGAATACAAGATAAATAGTAACTTTTAAAAAGTCCCGGCAACCAGACCCATACCACTTGGATTCCCACCTCATCTTGAGTCGTCAAAAAATCCGGTGTCCAAGGACGAATAGTCAGATACTGACCAAATATCATCCAAGGTCCATTTGTTAGCACCTTATTATAGTCATCCTCTTCACTAAATCGAACCAGATAATAATCATTTTCCAAATCCATTAATTGGAATGGACTGTTTGTTTTCCACAGTCTTGTGATCCTATTTAGCAGTGCATTGAAGGCAATTTTCCTACCCAAAAGCTTAATAATAATTATTTTTTCCATTTTTCTCTCAATAAAATCCTTAACCCTGTCAAAAAATGGAATCGAAGGGATCCCGTTTACCAGTTCTGTCCACACATCTCCTTCCTAGATTCCAAAATCACCAGCCATCTGCAAAGGCTCATTTGAACCTGAACCCATTAGAGTGTGCTTCTAACTTGCCTTTGGCAAGGAACCCTTCGGCATCTTCCTACCGTCTCCATCCACTGTGGGATCATCTGAACAAGATGGAAATTTTTTTCTTTTTCTAACCTTTTTCGTAACCCTAGCCACGTTCGAATTTGAGATATCAGGACTGGTTCCAACTACGAAAATCAGCTCTAATGTGAACATGCTAGTGTTCACACAAGTGAGGGGGCTATTGGCTATAACACCCAAACATTACTGCTGTTGTTAGTTCTTAGTGGCTAGCCCTCCTGAGCGTTCCATAAAGTTAGGGAGGGAGGGCGATAGCCACATAGAGAGTTTAGGGTAGAGTGAGGGGATATTGTTTTTTTTCTCTGCTCACAATAAATTCAATTTGTTCTTGTTTATTAATTGTATAGTTAAAATGAATAACATCTCTATTATTAATAAAACTTATGTATTTAGTGTCATATTAGTAATTAAAATAACATTAAAGATATTCTTATCGATTCAATTTTTTTTTCAAACTCGTACTTTTATATATATGTTGTAAATTATAGAAAACAAATATCTTTAATCATCCAACATGTTTTTAAATTAAAATATATATATGAATTTTTAATAAAAATAAAACAACATTTTTAAATACCATATGGAGTGAATTTAGTATTTAGTTTTTTGGGGCAGCCTCTAGTTCCATGGCGCAGCCCCTAGTCAGAATAATAAATAAAAAGTGATATTATACGGTTGGCTTTTA
>CM025248.1:10849739-10869943 GCA_013677275.1 Gossypium schwendimanii
ACATACACCAATGCTTATGAAATTGGAGGAAATATTTATTAAATTGATTTTTAATCAAATGGTTATATTCTACTCCTTAGTGTAGATAATATAATTTATTATAACCGTTGCTCCTGCATAAAATGCTGGCCATATTATTAGAATAATAAAACCAAATTAAAAGCATTTGAATTTCATGAAGGTCACCGAAAGAAAAAGGTTAAATTCTGTAAGCAGTCCCTATACTATTATATTTCTTGTGAATTTGATCACTTTACTACAATTTCAACATATTTAGTCCCTCTGCTATTCAACAATCAAAATTTCAATCCTAAACTAAAGACGTTAAATAACCTAACATGGCACTATTTTTAAATAGAGGATTTAAGGTGTTTGACATGGCTTGTACACCTAAGCATGTATTATTGCCACGTATTTCAACCAAAAATAAAAGAAAATGAAAACCCTCATCCTCTAATACTTCTGGGCAGGGAAACAGTAAAGAAAAGAAAATGAAATTGTGTTGGAGGTTCTTTGCTTGAAGCTGACCCAAAACATCTAAAGGATAGGAAATTATCATAGCAATGAAAGAAGAAAATTTCAACACAAAAAGGAATTGAAGAGAAGCCGAAGTATGGGTTTAGGGGAATATACGCTGAAATCAAGGAAGCATGGACGAAACATTCTTTTCATTTCATATAATATAACCCTCTTTTCTTCATTTTCTTCCCTGTTTTGGGTGATAATACTACGTGGCAATCATAAATACCGACCTGTACAGAGTACATGACACTCTAAAGCCACTTAATTACAAATAATGCCATGTCATGTTGTTTAACGATACAAACGGTGAAAGTTCTTAAAGGATTTTCAATTAATACAAGGATTAAAATTGTTCAGACTATAGTGAATGAATCAAATCTGAAAGAACTTACAGGGATTATTTAAAACATTTAACCAATTATATATAGTTAAGTTGATTTGTCGCATGTGCACGGAAATCCCACTAAGTTTTTTTATTTATTTCTCTTTGAGAGTACAACCAAGGTTTTTTATTTTTTAGGAAATCCCACTAAGTTGGACAAGAGCTCCTCTCTCCCCCTCTGTATATAAACCCCTACTACTCAAAGGTCAATATGTTATCATACAACTTTCTTCGTAATAAAGATGAGTAACACTATTATCTGTTACGGTAGAAAATTGGAGCATTTTAGTAGCAATCCACGCTCCAAACTATCATGCTTCAATCAATCCTATCGTGGTTTGATATCCACTTGTTTCCGTTTCTTGGTCTTTAGAGTGAACCCTTTCTGGGTTCAGCTTGCTTATTTCATAGTCTTGTCTTTGGTTGGCTTCGGGGCATTGAAAATGTCAAAGCCAAAATCCGGCTCAGTTAGTCCTAACAACATAGACGTGTTCTTCACTTCTGTGTCAGCAACAACGGTTTCAAGCATGTCGACTGTAGAAATGGAGGTTTTTTCCAATACCCAACTTATTATTATAACTATTCTGATGCTGGTAGGTGGGGAGGTCTTCACTTCCATGCTTGGACTTCTGTTGGGGAGGTTCAGGTTTGAAAAACGTCCAAGTTTCGATGGGGACATTGTAAATACTATTAGCAATAGGGGCCTCCAATCAGACTGCAGCTTGACCTCAAAAAACATTTCCCAGGAAGTGGAGTTGGGTAGGATTACTTGTTCAGCCTTAGCGAATGAGAAACCTATCACTGACTTAGAAAGTAACAAAAACTTGACTTCCGATAGTAAGAGTCTCAAGTATAAGGCCACTAGGTATTTGGAGTATCTGGTGTTAGGGTATCTTTTAGTAGTCCACGCAGTTGGCTCTAGTCTAGTTTCTATGTATGTAAGCCTGGTTCCAAGCGCCAGAAAAATACTGAAAACCAAAGGTATTGATATACGAACATTTTCTTTCTTCACTGTCGTTTCTACGTTAGCAAACTGCGGGTTCGTTCCAACAAATGAAAACATGATAGTCTTCAAGAAGAATTCGGGTCTTCTGTTGCTGCTAATTCCACAAATTCTTATTGGCAACACTCTTTATCCAGCTTGCTTACGAGCCTTGATATGGGTTTTGGAGAAAATGACAAAAAAGGTGGAGTTCAGTTACATCCTGAAGAACTGGAAGGAGATGGGTTATAGTCATTTACTGTCAGGCCTTCATTCTTCTTTTCTTGCTGCCACTGTTTTTGGGTTGACATTAGTTCAGTTTATTCTCTTCTGCTCAATGGAATGGAATTCAGAAACCATGGACGGTTTTAGTTCATATCAGAAAGTTGTGGGCTCGCTGTTTCAGGTGGTTAACTCAAGGTATGCTGGTGAATCGGTAGTTGATCTTTCCACCATCTCCTCAGCGATCTTGGTGCTCTTTGTTGTTATGATGTGAGTCTCTCTCTCTCTCTCTCTAGTCCATTTTTGTCTCATATTTGTCGAATTGACAAGATGCCACCATCTCTCTCTTTTTTTCTTTTGTTTTTTTAATTACTTGGTGTATATTCTTCAACAAAATTCCGTGACAATTCGCTAGCTAACCACATACACTATGCACCCTTACTCCACATCAACCTCATTTTCATATTCTCCATATCTAGAGAACATATATATTCCTTTTGATCATTGTTTTTAGGGAATATGTATATTATTACCTTCTGACTACTTTTGCCCACTCCCATAATTCTCCCATTTTGTCGAAAGGAATTAATGCCTACTCATATTTCTTATTTCAGAATTTTTCCTAATTTTTTTAATTTAAAATTAAAAAGATATTTTAATATGTGGGTTCAATATTCACAGTGACTATGAAATAACTTTAAAATTCGTAATAAACATTTACTAAGGATCTAAAAATGTGAAAGATTAATCAATAGGTTCGGTCCGATTGATACGTTAAAAAAGTCAAAAAATAAAAATTTAGAAAGGGAAGATGACGGATCTTATGATTTGGTAAAAATAAATAGAAGAATTTTTTTTTATACTTTTGAAAAAAAAATTATTCTTTAAACAATAAATAATTAGATACTGATATCTTCAGTGGTATTTTTAAAATTCATGAGATTGAAATCAAATCTGCCAATATTATTAATGTTAAATCAATTTAGAAATTTCCACCCTATTTTAATTTACTTATTAAATATACAAATAGTTAAATTATTTATAGAAAAAATAGTTGAATTTTTATTTTAAATGGATATAAATTTTTTTAGATATGCGTACATGTTTTGGTGTTTGATGTCATTCCATCCATTTTGGTTGATAATATAGTGAAAACGAATGGGGTTTAGCACTTGTCTCGTTTAACTTTTGAAGTGGGTTTTGAATATTCTGACCCCACAAATTCTGTATATAGACGTTTTTCTTTTGTGTATTTAGCTGTTCAATATCTTCAGCCTCACATTTCCGCCGTATATTCTATCATATACGATTAACTTTGTTACACATACGTCATCATTGTAAAAGTAAAAATAATTCAAGTTACATAATTGAAAGTATGATTATGATTTTATGTTCGATTTTTGTATTAATTTATACTAATATAACATATATGAATAAATGTAATTTGATTTAGGGGATATATATATTTCATTCTTTATTTTTCAGGTATCTCCCTCCTTATACTTCCTTTATACCAATAAAATATCAGAAAAAGGAAATAGAGAACGGGGAAGAGAAAGGAAGTCAAAATGAATCAGCAGGGAAGAGCATTTTGGAGTGTGTTTTGTTCTCTCAACTCTCATATTTGGCCATCTTCATCATCCTAATTTGCATCTCCGAAAGACAAAAATTGAAGGAAGATCCCCTCAACTTCAATGTGTTAAACATCACCATAGAAGTCGTAAGGTAAATTGCCTCTTCTAATTTAGGTTTTCTATACCATTTTTTAAAATAAAAGATAGAGAATAGGAGAAGAGTTGTAGATATTATAATTGAAGTTACAGTAACCAAGATTGGTTTTCTATACCTCTTCTAATTCCTTTTCCATGTTACCAACATATTCTTCTCCAATCTGTTACTGATATTCAGACAGTTCCTCCCTCCTCGCTGCCTTCCATTTACAATACTCTTGTTCTTTCCCTTCTTGGTTTTTACGTAAGTCATAAACCTTTAATTTCATACATCTATCATTTATATATTAAAAAAAATCCAACACCCAAGCCTTTATTTTTTTTTTCAACTTTGATATGTGGTAACATGTCCATTCACCGAAAAACTCAACAATCAATCCCCTTATCCCCAAGTTATCCTCCGCTTCTTTTTCACACGCTTCTCTTTAATCCCGGCCAGATCGACCCGAAGACCCCACATCGGCCGACTACGACAAATGGGTTCATAAAGCCGGCGGTAGGCTACCTCCTCAACAAGAGCGCGAGAGACGGGTCCTTCAACACCATCAAAACCTTCAACTTCATCATCAATACGGAATACTCTCTCTCGATCCTCGTCCCTTTAATCCAAACCTTATCTCGTTTAGAAAAAGGGCTCATGCGCAACCACGCGTTCAATTTACAAATTGCATGTCTCTATAAGATCGAAAGGATTGAAGAATCGTTGTGTGTCTTAGACGATGATGAGAATGGTGGGTTGAAGGCTACCACCTTTCATCATATTGTAAATATGTTGACAAAGAAGAAGAAGATGGATGATGGATCTGATGAGCGTCGCGGAGTTTCGTCGGACGTAATTACATATAATATTTTTACCATTTTTACTGACAGGATACTATTAAAAAAGTAAGTTGACAGAGACGAACACAGTGGTGAAAAAGATAGAGGAGGAAGGGTGGGAGCATATAGATGAATAAATTAAAAATGATAAAAGACTTAGATATCCACGTCATTGATAAATAATATGGTAACGATGCCTTCACTGGGGTCACATCCAAGTCATTAATTTATCTTTTTTAGCCAGTTTTTTAAATATTTAATATTAAGATCTAATATTGATGTTTTTACTTATAATTTGTGTTTTTATTATTAATAAAATTTTAAAAATTATTTAACACTTTTTATAAAATCCTGAAACTAGATTTTAGATCCTAAAACTGTAAATTTTAAAATCCCAACCTTTTCTCTCTAAAATCGTAGATGTTAACCCTTAAGTGTTAAGATCTTAAACTCCCATCTTTCGATTTTAAATCTTAACCCTGTATTAGAAAAAGCTAAAATACATATGGAAAACACAGTTACAATTACAAATTGTTATAACAGGTTTTTCCTTATAATGATAAAGGCTTAAATATCTATGTAATTTATGAATACCTTATGCATTACATTTACTAAATATAAAAGGTGTAAATGTTAGATCTATTAATAGATAGTATAGTAACAAGTGTTAATAGTTGTAGTATCTTTATATAGCTAAATTATTTATATTTGTAGTATTTAAATAGATCCATGATGTCTATAATTAATTAAAGGGTGATGTAAAATTAGGCTTGTGTGGTAATTCATATTAAGAAATAAAATTTTACACTATTCAAGTGTGTTTGATAATTGATATTAAATATCACTTTATATTTTTTTTATTAATACAATTAAATTAGAAAAGAGGATAGATATGGGATAACTTATTAACCAACAATATGTTAAATTAAAATTTATTTTATTTCTATTTTACTTTAAGATGTTTAATCGATTTAGATTGACTTTTGCAGTGCTTATGGGAATGTTGGATTCTCAACCGGATATAGCTGTAAAAGACGATTGAAAGGTGAGCAGTGGTGCACAGATTCATTTGCTGGCTTCGCGGGGAGATGGAGTAACACTGGAAAGTTTATCCTTATTGTTGTCATGTTTTTTGGAAGGTTTAAGAATTTCAGCTTTAAATATGGTAAAGCTTGGAAACTCTCCTAACAATCAAAGCAATCACTATAAAACGCATAATATCGAGCAAAAAATAAACTACGCAGCTTTGCCTTTTTAAGTAGTCAAGGGTCATGTATAATTATTATGAGAGAGTTTTTAATTTTATTATATGTAATTTTCATGCACGAGTTTAATCTAGTTATACATCAATGTTTTATCCCTTTATGCACTATATTGTTTTAATTCTATTTTATAAGTTCTCGGTCATGTATTTGTAATTATATTTTACTATATTTACATTTATAAGTTCTTAAATATATATTTTACTCAACAATTTTTTTTAATAATAATAAATAATTAACCTCTAAAGAGGTTAGAGGTTACCAAGGAAAAACACTTAAAATATCTTAAGTATAATAGAAATCACAATTATCAGATCATTTCGAACAATTAGTGATACCTCTTTACATCACCAATGTCTTAAGAAACTCCGTGATGGGTTGCGCATGGGAGCCCGCAACCATGACACATTCGTGCGATCCATCAAGTGGGAAGGAGGTCATTTGGCCCGATCGGACTGACCCATTGCTTGAAGAGATTGCAGGCCCATCTACAAGCTTGTCACATATGGAAACATAAACTTCGAGGATATGCAATCGCAGATATGATACGTAATCTTAGAAGATGTGATTTTGTAATCTTAGAGATTTGATTTGTAGATACCTTTCGATCTTAGCCGTTGATGTACTTGATCTGTACCGTTGGATTTGGGGAGGCTTTACTATAAATAGAGGCCTCTCCCCTCATTGTAAATCACTTGAGTTTTGGAGAGTAATAAGAATTCTTGAAAGTATTCACTCAAACTTCTCTCTCTTGTGTTTTTGATATTCTGAGGCTTGTTCTTATTTCGTTCTTTGTTCATCTCTATTTGATCCTTGAGTTGCTTTCGTTTGTGTTAGTTTTAAAAGGGGAATTCTCTTGAATCCTCAAATCGTATGAGTTGGGCTGACTTAGGCATTTTTGGAAAGTAAGAAACTGCCTAAGGCCGCACGGATCGTGTGGCAAAAATTCTAAGTCTATGACAGTTGGTATCCTAGCCAGTCTTACGAAAGCACTATTGAAGGATGTCGAAAGAAGTTGGCGAGAATGAGCCAATGGAGACCCGTGGGAGGGCTAGAAAGGCTAGTCGATCGAGGGACATATTGTTGAGCTTGAAAAATCGAGTGGTCAATCTCGAGGAGTCTATTGGTGACATGAGGGAAACACTCGAAGTGGTCTTGACCTGTATGAAGGAACTGTAGGAAGACAGCAAAGAATTTGGGCTGGACACTCTTAGGTCCACTTCGGACAAGTTGACGGTAAGGGATGAAGCTCTTGAGGCCCTGGTGATTGCCATGAAAGAGGAGATTGCTGAGCTTAAGGGGGAGCTCACAATCTGTAAAGCTAATCTGGGAAGTGGGATGTTGGCTTTGGGACTGAAACAACGTCATGTGGATGTTCTAAAACCCAAGAAGTTTAAGTGGGCTAGGGCCGCAAGAGAAGTGGATAACTTCCTGTAGGAATTGGAGCAATATTTTCGAGCAATGGGCATTGAGGATAATGCTACTAAGGTAAACACTGCTTCGATTTACTTTACTAATGTTGCTCTCTTGTGGTGGCGACGTAGGTCCACGGGTGAGAAACGTGGAGGAACGACTATTGGGACTTAGGAGGAGTTCCAAAGAGAGTTAAAGAAGCAATTTTATCTGCAGCATGCTGAAAAAGAGGCTCGTGCTAAGTTACGTACACTTACACAACAAGGCACCGTTCAAGATTATGTTCGGGAATTCAGTGAGTTCATGCTTCAGATCTCAGACCTGAATGAGAAAATTTCTACGATGTTAGGGGAGAAAATTTGATAATAGTGAGTCTTCCAAGCCCAAACCAAGACCCAAAGGCAATGGTGGGGGAGACAAAGATCAAGCAGAAAAGAATGGCGAAGGCCCAAGGGCTAGTCAAGGTAGACCGTGGATAAAAAAGGGCCAATGAAATGCTATTTTTGTCAAGGTCCACATAGGATGAGGGATTGCCCAAAGAAAGCTGCATTCAATGCCATGGAAGGGCGCGAAGAGGCCGAATACGACACTAAAAGTCTTAGCACGATATTGAGTGGTGTCGAAGATAAGGCGAGTAATGGACTGATGTTTGTGGACATCATCGTGGCGGCCAGAAGATTGAATGCCCTTGTTGATACTGGTGCATTTGATTTATTTATGTCTAAAGAGATGGCAAAGGAACTCGATCTCAAAATAGAGAAAGATTCGGGTCGAATTAAAATGGTAAACTCGGAAAACATTCCCATAGCAAATGTGGCTAAAGGAGTGGAACTCAGGCTTGGCGAGTGGATCGGCAAGCCAACCATTAAGGTAATCCCACTCGAGTGAAAAGAAAAAGAAGTATGAAAGGGAAAACATTGTCGGTAATCCAATTTGCCAAATGAGTATGTAGAAATGAAGTCTCCTATTTACCCACCTTAAGGGACAATGTGGATGAGAAATTCGAGAGGGAAATTCTAAAGGAAGTGAAGCAGTTGCTGGAGTTATTTCAAGATGTGTTGCCCATGGAATTGCCCAAAACATTGCCACTTAAGAGGGAGGTGGATCACAAGATTGAGTTGTTGCCTAATACTGAACCGCCAGCAAGGGCACTATATCGAATCTCTCCGCCTGAGTTGGAGGAGTTACAGAAGTAGTTAAGGGAACTTTTAGATGTCGGGTTCATTAGACTTTCCAAAGCCCTATTTGGTGCGCCAGTGCTATTCCAAAAGAAGCATGATGGGTCCTTGAGATTGTCCATTGACTATAAGGCCTTAAACAAGATCACTGTGAAGAACAGATATCCCATTCCTCTTATTGTAGATTTGTTCGATCAACTTGGTAGCCCGAGATGGTTTACTAAGTTAAATTTGCGATCAGGTGCCACCAAGTGAGAGTAGCCGAAGGGGATGAGCCCAAAACAGCCTGTGTGACTCTAGTGATGCCGTTCGGGTTGACAAATACTCCAGCCACGTTTTGCAACCTAATGAATAAGGTATTGCAACCCTTCTTAAATTGCTTTGTGATTGTTTATCCTGATGGCATTGTGGTGTATAGTAAGATGCTTGAAGAGCACGTGAGACATTTAAGGGAGGTGTTCCAAGTCCTACGGGAAAATGAGCTGTATGTCAAAGAGGAAAAATGCTCATTTGCCTAACGAGAGGTTCCATTTCTAGGCCATATTGTGGGAGGTGGCATGATCCGAATGGATGCAAGCAAAGTTCGAGCAATTGCCGATTGGGAGCCACCAACCAAGGTAATGGAGTTGCAGTCCTTTCTTGGGTTAGCAAACTACTATTGATGTTTCATTGAAGGCTACTCTAAGATCACTGCACCTTTGACGGACTTGTTGAAAAAGGGTAAAGTATGAGACTGGGACTCTCGGTGAGGAAAAGCATTCGACCAAGTAAAGCGAGCAATGATGAGTGAACCTGTACTTGCTTTACCAAACTTTTCAAAGGCATATGAGGTACGTACAGATGCTTCAGACTATCCAATTGGGGGAGTATTGATGCAAGAGGGGCATCTAATTGCTTTCGAGAGTCGAAAGCTTAATGAGACAGAACGGAGATACAAGGTTCAAGAAAAAGAGATGACTGTTGTGGTGCATTGTTTGCGCACATAGAGGCACTATTTGCTGGGTTCCAGGTTCGTGGTATTCACTAATAATGTTGCAAATAGTTATTTCCTAACCTAGAAAAAGTTGTCCCCCAAACAGGCTCGTTGCAGGTTTTCCTAGCGGAGTTTGATTTTAGCATGGAGTACAAGCTGGGGAGTGCCAACATTGTGGCTGATGCATTTAGCCGGAAGATGGAATTTGCAATGATAAGCCAACCTAATAGTCCCTTATTAGAGCTCATTCAAAAAGGGTTGTCCCACGATCCCACGGCCAAAAATTTGATTGAACTTGCCAAAGATGGAAAAACGAGGCGGTTTTGGCTAGATGGAGAATTACTATACACCCAGGGACAACGTCTATATGTGCCTTAACATGGAAACTTGTGAAAATAAGTCATGAAAGAATGTCATGATTCAAGATGGCCTAGTCATCCGGGCATACACCCACTTTGGCACTCTTAGAAGATCAGTTTTATTAGCCTCACGTGAGTGACGATGTTGAAACTTATGTGAAGACTTGTTTGGTGTGCCAATAAGATAAAATCAAGTTGAAGCTCCTGCTAGCTTGCTACAACCTTTACATATTCCGGAGCACCCATGGGAGAGTTTATCCATGGACTTTATTATAGGTTTGCGTAAATTTGATGGATTTGCAAGCATTTTTGTTGTGATGGACAGGCTTTTGAAGTATGCAACCTTTATCCCCGCAACCAAGGAGTGTCCTGTTGAGGAGGCTGCTCGCTTGTTTCTTAGACATGTGGTGAAATATTGGGGAGTGCCGTAGTCTATCATCAGTAACTGAGATGGGCGATTCACTGGATGATTATGGACGGAGTTGTTCAAGTTAATGGGCTCGAACTTGAACTTTTCAACTAGCATGCATCCATAAACTGATGGGCAAATTGAACGAGTGAATGCGTTGTTAGAGATGTATATTCGACACTATGTGAGTGCCACACAAAGGAACTGGCCAAAGTTGTTAGATGTGGCTCAATTTTCATACAATTTGTAAAGAAGTGGGGCAACAAACCAGAGTCCGTTCAAGATAGTGACAGGGCAACAGCCACTTACACCCAATGCTGTTGCAACTCGTTATGCGGGACCAATTCAGTAGCTTATCAATTTATGAGAGATTAGCAAGAGCAAAACGATTTGGCTAGGGCTTGTCTACACAAGGCAAGTAAGAGCAATAAGTAGTGGGCGGATCAGAATCGAAGGGATGTGCAATATCAGGTTGGTGACTTAGTTCTTGCTAAACTACACCTAATTTTGTGACACAATGGGTTGCATAAAGGGCTTGTGCGATGATATGAGGGGCCGTTTCGAGTGGTGAAAAAGGTAGGCAAGGTGGCCTAAAAGCTTGAGTTGCCTGAAAAACTCAAACTCCATCTAATGTTTTATGTGAGTATGCTTAAGCCGTTCCATGAAGATGGGGAAGACCCAAAATGAAATGAGTCCAAACGAGCACTAATGAGGGTAAAAGTTATCTATGATAGAGAGGTTGAAAACATCAAGGGGGATTGGGTGATCAGACGGAAGTACTATCGACCGCGGCATGAATACCTAGTCTGATAGAATGGATTTCCCGATAGTGAGACAAGTTGGGAACCCGCTGAAGCCTTCTGGCAATTCTAAGACAAGATAGATCGGTACCATGCGCAAGACGCGACGAGGGCGTCACTAGATTCGGTGGGGGAGAATGTCATGGGTTGCGCATGGGAGCCCTCAACCATGACACATTCATGCGATCCATCAAGTGGGAAGGGGGTTATTTGGCCCAATCGGACTGACCCATTGCTTGAAGAGATTGAAGGCCCATCTACAAGCTTGTCACATATGGAAACATAATCTTTGAGGATATGCAATCGCAGATATGATATGTAATCTTAGAAGATATGATTTTGTAATCTTAGAGATTTGATTTGTAGATACCTTTTGATCTTAGCCGTTGATGTACTTGATCTGTACCGTTGGATTTGGGGAGGCTCTACTATAAATAGATACCTCTCCCCTCATTGTAAATCACTTGAGTTTTGAAGAGTAATAAGAATTCTTGAGAGTATTCACTCAAACTTCTCTCTCTTTTGTGTTCTTGATATTCTGAGGCTTGCTCTTATTTCGTTCTTCGTTCATCTCTGTTTGATCCTTGAGTTGCTTTCGTTTGTGTTGGTTTTCAAAAGGGAATTCTCTTGAATCCTCAAATCGTGGGAGTTAGGCTGACTTAGGTGTTTTTGGAAAGCAAGAAACTGCCTAAGGCTGCACGGATCATGAGGCGAAAATTCTAAGTCCGTGACACGTGTACCAGCTCTTTTCGCACACATTTAATGTTGTAAAAGAAATTTTAATTAGTGAATAACTATTATTAATTAAATTAATTGAACTTTGAAACTCTTAATTATTATTAATCGAATAAAAAATATATTGAAATTTATTAATTAAACCGAATTAATTTTTACTAATTCGATCGATTAATTGAATTAACATAAATTTATATGTTTATTTTCTTCAAACAAATTTAAAACATAGAAAAATAAAATTGCAATTTTCTTTTTCTTTGTTTTTAATTCAAAAAAGTTTAAAGTAAGGAAATATTTATTAAATTTTAATTTTGTTAAATTCTATCCACCATGTATACAATGAACTTTTTATACTTTTGTTTTATGTTTATTTTCTTAATACTTTTGGTTCATTATATGAACATTTGTCCATTAGTTTTTATATATTGGGTTTTTATAATATATGTAATATTTCTTACCCAATCCAACGATTGATGTGGATAAGTGATGTTATGTTGACACTTTTACATCTTATACAAAAATTTTCTTTTATAAAAGCACTATCTCATATCATAATAAAGTTCTTCAGAAAGATTTAAATACAATTAAAAAAAAACATTTCAAACCATTCATAAAGGTTGTGAACATCCAAAACATAAAATTATTTTTCTAAGCTCAATTTAAAGGAGAATAGAGGTTTTACAAAAAAAAAATCATTTTTTATATTTCAAATATTTATACAATAACTTTTGATGTCTTAAAACACTTTTTAGATCATTTCCAAGGTGTTTATACAAAACCATAACACTTAGACTCCATTCAAGGTTGTTTCGGAAGGGGCATAGAACCACAATTTTTGAGGTTAAGGGGTAGAGGTATCAATACCTCTTCCCTATGTATTAGTACCTCTACCTTGTATTGTAGCAGTCTAGCTACTAACTTGATTATACTAATACAACCAACTCATGTACGGATACCTAAATCCCTAGAGCATGAAAAATGACTAAAAAACACATCTCCAAACAATATCATATCATACCAACAATTTCCAAATTAATTTAAAACATTTTAAAAACTATTCAAGCCTCAATTCAAATCTCACACATGTTTAAGTCAATATAAGAATTAAAAACTAACTTAAAAAATCAATTTAATAATAAGCGACACTTGACTACACAAGCCAAACTACTTGTAAATACTCAACTAGCTTAAGCCTTTATGTACATGCCAGAGTAATAAGTAAATATAAATCACTACCACACAACCTTCAAACTACGTCGGTGATGCAATCCTCTCAAGAAATGGTTTCAATCCTCTTGGAAAAGCTTTCCACCTAATGTGTTACACTCGAAAAACTTAGTAAATACACTCAGGTTTCCTATCTTACTTTTTTCCATCTTAGTGTTGAATCTTTTACAAACATATGGTTGAGTTTCCATTATGCCAACTTTATATTAAATTTAAATTAGAACTCAAACACTAAAAAGTGATTCATTTACAAATTTAGATCACTTATTAAGAAGGCTTGTAGTTATTAAACACTTATTTTTTCATAAGCTCACACACACCATACCATTCTTAATCTAAATTCTAATCTAAATGCATTTTCATAAATGATTTCATATTTTATTCACATTTCACAAGGCTTACCATACTAAAATTAAATTATCTTTCTTATTAAGCTATAGGCTTTTGAACATCATATTCTTATTTCATACACTAACTGCTATCATAGTTATGAACATATGGTCTTAGTTATAACTAAATTCTATTTTTTTTCACATCTTTGCTAAGTGACTTATCCTTTACCAACCTTATTACCACACATAATTATTTAATAAATTAATTCATATATCATTGTGCTTATATGTTTACAAATTGATCTTTTTGCATATTAAGTTCAAATACTCAATACTCACATTTCTAATTAACACATTAACATATTCAATTACATAACCCTTTGTAGCTTAAGTAAGATAAGACTTAGATATGCATAATTCCATCTATACATACCAAGATAATGCACCTAAGGTACCTCAGCCAAACACATCAATATATATGTAAGAATTGTATTATAAGTGCATACCTTCCAAACAAACCAAGAGCACAAATGTGTTGTAACGTCCTGCTTTTTGTCATTGTCAAAAAAGGTAAGTTTTGGAACTGAATTTATTAATCGAGTCATCTAAAATTTTAATTGATGCAGTTACAAAACAAGTACAGAACTAGAAAATAAGGATATTAGTAATTAAATTATATAGTAATCAAAGGATAGAATATTACAATAGTACAGGGACCAGGTTGATAGCTTATTAATTATGTAGTACAAGGACCAAATTGTAAGGTGATTAAAATAGAGGAAATTAAGTGGGAACTAAATATGTCCTTAAAGAGATGATAAGCCATGGACTAGGGTGCAATTTGACTATCAATAAGTTTTGGATGACAAATGAACTTATTATAAATTATGATTGTAACGCTCAAAAATATCTAATATAATAACTCGTGTCGCCTTGGTGACCGATCGAATTAAATTTTTGAATTTGAGCATTATGTTAAATCTCATTAAATTATTATTTAGCTTTGATGCAGAAAGGATACTAAAATTGGATTGTACAAATTATCAAGTAGTATAGAGTTTAATTTAGAGGAATAAGGACTAGTCAATAAATTGCTTTGAATGAAGACTTGGTTAGCAATTAACCAAAGTCTTTAGTGGCTAATTTTCCACCGCCGAACATGAAATGGTGAATGGAAATAATCTATCCCATAAAAATCCACTATCCGAACTCTTGAAAAAATGATGGCCTTTGGTTTTTTTTATTAATTATATTAATTAAAGTTATATGATAATTATGTATATATATTAGTGAAAGTGGGAGAGAGAAGGGTCCATTATCTTCTCCTCAACACTAATTCAGTCAAGGGAAACGAAAGCTTTTTCAAGAATTCAACAAGTTCATTCCATGAGCTACTTCTTTAGCTAGTGACGAGGTCGGAACGTCGAGGGTCAAGGTGAAAATGAGCGACGGATAACAAAATTCATTTATGCTAGCACAATTTGCCTTCATTGCCATATTATAGTTAAATGTTTGCCTTTTGAGTACATCAATGTTAATTATTATTTTTAATATGATTTATACTTGTTGGGTATGCGTTTAAATGATGATTGTTGGTTTATATGTTAAATACATGTCTAACCTTTGTTGGTATGAGAACCAAGACTATTAGTTCATAATTATACATGCCTAAGTTCAAATAGAGGGGTATGAATTGAACTATACATACATGAAATCTTAAAAAGAAACATATTTGTTACAACATCAAGTGCTTATTTTCTTAAATGAAAAACTATAGTAGAAGTGTCAGATTCCAATGGTCACTATGGATTGGCATTGCAAAAAGCAGTGCAAACAAAGTAGAAATAACACAAAGGTTTGTTTACGTAGTTCAATTTCGCTACGTTTGCAAAGCCTAGCTCAGTGAGTAAGTCCACTGTCTTTAATCATGAGTACAACAAGTGACTCACACTTTATCACTCCACAAGTATAGAGATCTTACCTTTGTACCTAAAGACTAGAACACTCACCTCCAAATCCTCTCCCAGAGAACTTGGGCAGTAAACCCTTAACCATGTTTACACTTAGCAGCTTGCGCTCTCTCACAAAATAGTTTCTTAATGAACATATTAGAATGCACTTAATAAGCTCTCTTACAAAACCAATACAAGCCTTAAAGCATATATCCTCTTCGGTTTGTTAACATAGAATATATGTGAATATAAACATAACTCCTTGAAAATAGCTATTACAATCTCAAAAGTTAAAATACAGTAAATTTAAGATCTGATTTCCAAAATAGCTATATAATCTTCACTAATCCTCCATGTTTCAAGGGTTGATTCTTTACTTCTTTTCCTCATTCTACACCTATCACTTAACAAACAAATTCTTCCTGAAAATAATGAGAAGTAACATGTAATAACATTTAAGCACAGTCTAAACCTTTTAATGTAATTTCCTAAAAACACTAACGAAAAATCCTAAAATGCAACTAAACTTACCTAAGTACAGGAAATTAACCAATTCTAAAAGCATGAAATATAACTCCTTTCAAGAATTATCACTTTACCTTAGTCTATTATTTAAGCTTAGTTATAATTTTGGTTGGTTGGTTATTGATTCATCATCAATCATAGTATTAATGATTAATTTACTAAGTTATTTACTAAGTAATAATGGAAATATGCTAAGGGTTGGGGGAGCACATGTTTCATGTTGATATAGCTTTTCGGTTTGTATATGTTTTATTCAAAAAATTGACAAAGAGGGAGAATCTTGAAAAATATGAAATTGGCTAGTAAGTGCCAAGGAAGTGCCTACTTCCCTAACACTGGAGCTGTGTAATGAAATTTTCCATATTTGAAGTATTGGCAATTTATTGAATGGGTTGTGCTAAATATTTGGATGACATTTAGCCGAATTATAAAGATCATATTACTTGGGAAACTCATATTGAAGATTGGGTCAAATCAATTCACCATTGTGTATCCCTTGCAAACATGGACTTTTGGTTTAGATTGGAACTCTATGTGATTAGTTGCAAAGAGTTTACATTTTTTATAATATATTTTTATATTGTAAGTAGTTTATTTTACTACTATTTTAATGGGATTATTATAGATCTTCTATGTTAGCAAGTCTCAAACATAAATCTATTTATGGGAGAGACCTGTATAAGTTATTATACTGAGAGCTTTTAAGCACTTATCTTGTTCAAGTGTGAAACTTTTCTGAGAGTGCAAATTGTTAGTAAAATTGTTTGTATTGTAGTTTTATTTGCTGAGTTCGTAGGGGTGAACTTAGTGGTAAGAGTATTCATCTTCAATGTTCAAAAGTGAAAAGAATTGCCATAGGGTTTGTGATAGGTTCGATTCACTTGTTGTAATTGTGGAAGAAAGTGGATATTTCTCACTAGACTAAGCTTCGCAGACATAGGGAAACTAAACTGTATAAATAATTCCTATGTGTTTATGTTCTTTATTGTGTCTCAGTTTGGTGATAGAGAAGTGCCCACTTCACTATCACTCCTTCCAAGCACTATGTTAATTTGATAGTAATGGTTTCAAAACTTCAAAACTAAGTTTAGAATTCCTTCTTATAATATGGTTAATTACATGCCCAAAACCTCCTAACTTAAGCATCCCATATTGAGATTCATTTCATGATGAATCAAGAAATAACATTTTTCATTCAAGATAGTTTGGTATTATAATTCCAAAGACTATTTACATGATTTCTACATGAGAACATTTCCTTATACACTAAATTTATTCTACCAAATAATGTTTTCATAGCAATTCATTTGATGAACTCTTCTCTAGCAAGTACCCATGTTTTCTTCAACTATCATCATATTTTAACTTAAGATATTAGTTACATGCATAATATGTAACACCCAGATCTGGCGGTTTTAAAGCTTGGCGTATAATTGTAATAGATGGTCTAATATGGTATTATTCACACAAAGGATCATTTTGGCATATACGTGTGGGCATTTAGTAGCCACCACATGAGTAAGTAAGAAGTTGATTTCACGATATTTTTCCCTATATTAAGAACAAGTCTGTGTCAGTGATTAAGGGAAAATTTGGAAGGAGTATTCACCAAAAGTGTAGTGTGCTATGCTATTCGAGTTAATGTGCTAGTTACACTATAGGTATTATGGTTAAAAATCAATTGGTTTTAAGAACCATATATTGAAAAAGTTGGATTTTTATTTATGTCTTTCTCAAAAACTGTAGTACTCTTAAAGAAATTTTTTAAAGCATGTGGCATGTGTCAAGTTCCACTATGGGGACATAAGTTTTATATATATTGGTATATGGGCTTGAGAAAAGGAGTTTTTCTTTTTTTCTTCTTCTGTAAGGCTTTTGTTGATTTTGTTTGAAGTTTAATATAGTTTTCTCTCAATAAGCTATAAACTAAGGATATCATCTAAAACGTTGGATTGTTTATTTATGGGTAAGTATTATAGTTATGCTTGTTGAGTTCTGGAAGAGTAGGTTGTCAAAAGTAGTTGAACAATAAAATAAAGGTATAAGGCTTTGTATGGGGATTTTAAATGTTTGTGATGACAGTAAAATATATAAGAATGAGTTTTAATGGTGTTTCTATGTTCTATAAGTAGTGATGGCTGTTGCTATATGTCAGATGTACAGTCTGGAGCAAAACTATTGTAGGTGAGTGGCAGGTGAGTCCCGACTCTGACTCTTGCATGTTAATAGTATTTGTAGATAATCAGAGGAATGATTAATCTTGGGTATCAATGAATGAGTAAAACATATGAGTAATGATGCAAGAGCAAAGATAACATGTGAGGAATTGTATGAATGAAAAGTTGAATGATGAGCTTGCAGGTTACGTTTGATTATGAAAAAATGATGATTTAGTTAGTTGAAACTCCTAACATGAACTTTTGCAATCCTTCTAAGTAATTCTTTTATGATTTATATTCTAGAAATCTTGAACAGTATAAATGATTGATGAAGAGAGTATGCATGTTGTATACGAAACTAGATGAGTCCAATTTACATGTTGAAATTGCGTATGGGTATTTGTTAAGTTGAAGTATATCTAATGTATGTGTTTAGTATGTGTAATATGAGTTTTAAGATATGTATGAATAGTAATATGAAATGTTTAGTATGGATTGTGTTAGTGTATGAGGGTTGTCTCTAATCATCGCTATGGTAAATGGTGAAGCCCGTCAGGACAGAAAACACAAACTTTGATTTGGAAATTCTAAAAGGAAAGTCCATGGCCATGGCACCCTCTGAAAAGGAATTAAAGGATGACATTTTCCAAATGGGGTTCCCTGCGTGTCCTAGGCAGTGACGGGCAAACCTCACGTGATGTGAGTTTAGGAAAATTCATATCGCAAACACGATAGTCTTGGGTTGCCTTAGTGGCATCCTGTTAGCCTTTATGGCATACTCTGTTGGTGGGTTTGTGGTATATTATGAACGAACTGCCTTTGTGGCTTAAATGTAAAGGAACATATTTGTGGCGTAAAGGGGTGCCTTTCTGGCGTAATCGTAAAGGAATGCCTTTGTGGAATAATTGTAAGGAAATGCCTTTTTGGCATATTATGAATGAACTGCCTTCGTGGCGTATCATGACAATACCCTTTGTGACGTATTATGATGGATTTCTCTTGTGACAGATTCTATATGAAACTAAATGGTGTATTCGGTAGTGGTATAAAGTATCTGTCGATTGTACGGTAAAGTATACACGAGACTAAGATTTGATTGGAATGAATGAATAGAAGAGTTATAGAGAAGTAATAGGTTTGCATTGAAAGTTGTTTGATTAAAGGTTCGAATTTGCATGCCCAAAGAAGGTATTCACCAATTGTGTATGTACTCATTCAAGAACTGGGATTGTTCGATGGTTCCGAGCTAAGTCTGCACATGAAATGATATTTTGGTTGCGTTGATCTCTATAGAGGAAACTGGCATTGATATATATACATATATAACTGTTAAGATTGAAGAACATAAGTGAAGCATTGAAGGCAACGATGGAAAATATATATGAGCTCAGGGTAATGTATGGTAAATGGAGCATTTAACAAGAACAAAATTAGAGAAGTTGTTTGACAGAAGTAAAGTTAAACAATTAAGAACAATAAGATTGTCATTAAGAAGCATCGATTACCTTGTGATAGTATCAATTAAGGTAAATGGTATTTCTCTTACTGAGTTCTTATGAACTTACCTATGTACAATAATGTTTCAGGTTTTATGCTGAGAGTTTGCACCGGGAGGGACGATGCCAAGATTGTGCCAATGTAGTGGCATATTGAACTATTATGCATACAGAGCAAGCCTGAAGGTGTAGTAAAGGATCAATAGTAATGCATAGAAATTTATACTTAGAATAATTGTAATAAGAATTGATATTAGGAGATAAACTTTTGTAATTAAATCATTTTATTCATTCTTGTATATATAATTGATTTTTATGAGTTCAATTATTTTGCAACTAGAAAATATGTAAATGTTCATAATTTATATTAACAATCAAAAGTTTTGTCTATTTGCGTTTGATAACACCCGAGATCTGAATCTGGTAAATCGAATAGGGTCAAAGGCATTACATAATATGAATTTATATTTAATGTAGGATATTCTTTAAGCTTTTTCCAATACTTTGCCTTAACAACACAATGACTAGGAATGTCCTAAAATACATGAATTTGATGTATAAGGTCTTACAATTATAATTTGTTATAATTCCTTTGCAAACGTTTATGGTACATAGGATTCATAGTACTGAACAAATGTTTTGTTATTTTAGCAAAATGAAAGGGAAAAAAAAAAGCATTTCTCTTCAATTAAGTGATGTTAAAAGAGAAAATATTCTGTTCACCAAA
>CM025248.1:10875535-10905203 GCA_013677275.1 Gossypium schwendimanii
TGAAATTTTTATAATTTAAGATTCCTTTAATAAAATTTTAGAATATTTTTAAAATTTTCATCTTTTTTATAATTTTTTGGAAATTGTTATACATTGTTGTTTCTGAATATTATTGTAAATATTTTGTATTTTTTTAAAACTTCAGAAAAAAATTAGTATTTATTTGATATAATATTTTAAAAAATTTAAGATATTTTCAATTTTCTTAGGTTTTTTTACACTTTTTATGAGTTTTTGGATTATTAAGATATTTTTTCTAGGTCTTTTTAATATTATACAGTTTTTTTTTTTTCCGATTTTTTTAAAAATTAAGTCAATCATAATTAGGCACTTGTAATCTAAAGGAAATATTTAACGCTATTTCAATTGCCCATATTTGGTCAGTTTCAAAACATACCAAGATTTAATTGCTTCTCTTATTTATAAAAGGCAAATTTACTTGTTTTCAAAATTAATAAGGATCTAACAAGTATTTATGCCTTTTATTTCCTTGTGGGAACTGTTTCCCATCCATTATAGACTTGAAACAAAAAGTGTGTTTTCTTTATGCCTTTTATTTCCTTGTGGGAACTGTTTCCCATCCATTATAGATTTGAAATAAAAACTGTGTTTTCTTGAATTTTATTTTTTTATCGTATTTCAAAAATCACAGTTTCTTATAATGATTGATCATTTAAAATATAAAATGAGTTGGCACGACATGTTTAAAGAAAATAACATAAATATGACAAAAGAAAACAAATATGTTAGGATCTGTATAAAATGATTTATTGACGTTATAAACTTAAAAACACACAAAAAAAAATAATAACACTTACTTGTTATTCAAGACAAAATATATTTCAATGAAATTCTCACACCCTAGATAGAATCTCCCCAGAGTAGTTAGGTCTAATCTTCCTAGATTCTTCACCTAATCGCATATCTCTCATGTAGACTAATCAAGCGTTAGCTCTCTTGATACTAAGACAAGCAGGTCTCTCGTATGCGTTAGCAAATTATGTTATATTGTTTGTCAATTGACTTAGTATTAGCAAAATCAACTAGTCAATTAAAATCAAGTTCAAATAAAATCATCTAAGAAACATAATTACCCAAAACATCTCAGCATTTCTTAATAATCAGGAAATAAAACAATAGGTGTGTAGAACATTAAAGAACGATTCAAAGTAAGAATTTAGTAATTCTCATTTATAAAGTGTTACGAATCAAGTGTTTATCCACAAATTATAGCTTGAATTCAATATATCAACATCAATCTCCAATTGACTACAAGGAAAAAAATATCTAATATAAGAAATTACAAAAGAAAATGAAATCTAGATCTAATTACAAAGAATCTAGAGTTGTCCTTTTAGGGGCCCAATTGGCTATTGAAAATGAAGAATCGGATACAAATTTTAATTATCCTTGGGCTGTTGATGATTTATAGGATATGGATTTCTTTATGCCCTAGAGAGTATGAAAAAGGAACGGGACGTGAGGGAGTGAAAGGTATTTCTGGAAATGAGTTTCTTTCTAACAAAGAATCTAGTCCTTGTACCAAATGTGAATTGAGTTGGAGTGAAGGTGAATATGATTCCTAAAAAAATCAAAATCAAGAAAAGTTAAAATATTTTTTGAAATTGAAGACGGGTGACTTGAGGAGATGGAGTTTAGAAAGGGGAGAAGTAGGAAATGTAAAAGTAAATTTCCAAAACATTTGTCGTCAAGGGAAAAAATTGCAATTGGATCTTTATTTGATTCTAACTTTCTTAATCCAAAAACGAAGTTATGGAAGGGAGTAACAGAAGTATAAGAGTTTAGGAAAAAGTTGGGTCTTAGGGTCATCAGTAATAAAAATGAAGCCATTGGAAAATTGGTGGATATTAAAGAGAGAAGATTAAACTAGGATTTTTAAACAGGTAATTTCTTCTCTTTTGTAAGGTTTTGATATTTGGTCCTCATATTATTGTGTTTTTCTGGCACAAGTTATATTAAATAGTGATGGTTTTACTGCTCAAGTTTTCTTGTTTTGAATATAGTTGTTGGTATCATGAGGTCCAGTTGTGTTTCATCGACTTGATAAGGTTTTCGATTGGTATATTTTATTATGGGGATAATTGCTGTCAAGAAATTGCAGGAGCGGTGTTATTTTGGAGGCTACTTTTTTTTTTTGGTAAACAAAAAACAACGATTACATAGGATGATTCATGAGGGAATTATCAACAAAATTATCTTACTGTAAAATTTCTTTAATCCTGATAGGGGGAACCTCAAATATACGCAAGGAGTCAACACTCGACAGGGCCATTTTAGTCAAAGCATCAGCAACCCGATTGGTCTCTCTAGGAACATAAGTCAAGGACCAACTTTCTTTTGAGGCCAGAACTTGTTGTATCCTCTTAATTAGTGCATTTTTTGAACCACTAGACTTGCTTTCACTGATATAGATCACGTTCTCGAGGTTATCCGATCGAATGATGACCTCATTATATCCTTTTCTCTGAACGATAAATAATCCATCCAGCAAACCCCATAACTCAACAGTCGCTGCGGAGCATTTCCCCAAACAACGATTATAGGCTAGGATCCACTCCCCTTTGTTGTTGCGTATCACACCACCTGCAGCAGAAAGACCGGACATAGAGTGAACAACATCATCAGTATTAAGAACTACATATATACCTGAGTTCTGACAAATTGGAAACTGCTTCGGTTACAAATCCATCCCTTCATTATATGTGTAGAGAAAATGTTTTGCCTAACTGTAGGAAGCACTTATAATATCCTTTAGACTCAAGTCGTTTCCTTGGAAAATAATCAAATTTTGATTCTTCCAAATGCGCCAAAGAATGATCCCAAAGAGGCAGGGCCAAGAAGAATCACTTTGCTTGTTGGAAGAAAGAAGTTGCGAATTCCAGGTAAGCCAATCAACCATAGGAGCAGAGAAAAAATTCCTAAGCTGGGTAGTAGGAATGATCAGATGCCAAATTTCCTTCGGAAAAGAACAGTCTCTAAGGATATGAATTGCATCATTTGGAGGCTACTTTATTGCTGGTTCTATGTAGGTGTTTTAATGTTGCTTTAGGTGTTATTGGAGTATAGTAGGAGTTTATTGTGTTGGAAAAAATTCAGTTTAAACAATGGAAAATAAAAATTTTGAGAACTGATTTGATTTTTAATATTTATAACAATAAATACTAGATCGAAATTGTACTTGAGTTTTCGGATAGATGAATCTTTGTTGTTCCCAACTTTCAACCAAACGATCTTTTCTACTACTTTCGGACCACGAATTGCCTCAAATGTCAGCTAGATCAAATCGAATCAAACACAAAAACTAGAAATAATTTTCTCTTCTTTTGGAGTGAAAACAAAAATTTTCTTCTTAAATAGAAACTGACAAAATTGTTATTCCAAAAAAATATATCTAATACTTGAGAATAAATTATCTCTATTTTTCGTTATAGTAACAATATCTCCAAGTTGTGTAGATAACCCTACTGATCTCATCTATTTATAGGGAGAGAAGATAAACTATTATTGAGTTAGAGAAGTTTATTTCAACTAGAAAAATAAAATTCTAGCTCAATAAGGATGTAGGGGGTAGCAACCCTAGTTAAATATATTAGGACTTGTCACCCACTTTGTAACACCCCATACCCGACCCAGTCGCCAAGCCCGTATATCAAGATGTCACAACATCGCCACATATCAAACTCATAGTAAATTGTTACATTATTAAGAAATCATCCTCTTTATCAGTGATTTTATGAATTTTCAGTCAAACATATATTAATCATCATTAGAACATGCCAAACATATTTTAAATAGACTTATAATAATAATTAAACATGCATTAGGACCACTTAGCAAAATTTACAAGACAATCACGTAGGAATTGATACTGACACTAGGGTATCCATATTTTCTTTAAATGGTATCGATACCACCTAGAAAATCGATATCAAACTTTCATTTTGTTTCTTGCACAAAAATAAAATTCTAGAAATTATTAGTACCTTTCGAAACGTATCGATACCAATCCACGATTCTGACTTATTGTACATTTGAAAATCACAGAGGTATCATTTTTAACTTTAGAACATCGATACATTTGATCCAGACTAGAAAATTACAACAGTTCAAAGCATGCAAACCATTCCAATTCAAATCTAATCAACATGCATCTTTTACCATATCAAATAAACCTTAAAACATCCATAATAATAGTTTCAAACATCGAGAATAAGTTCTAATGATACTCAGCATAATACGATTAAATTCTCAAAATCCTAAGAGCAATTAAGCTATGGAACTTCCAAAACATCATGACAAACATCATTAAAAGTCTATTACCTAGGCTTATTCCCATAACATAAACAAATAACAATAACACCTACGAAATAACAGAAAAGGACTTGTTTGCATGACCTCTTGGAACTACATCGCTCACAATGGCACACTACTAATCTGCAATGGTTTTAAAAGGAGTGGGTAAGCTTAACAAGCTCAGTGAATTCCTAGAACAACTACTATGCAAAAATTTATCAAGCATTAATGAAACAACCATATAGCACAATCTCAACAGTCCCAACTCTAGTGTCATATTATACTTACATGTGAATTATTTACTAGTTCATTTACATGGTAATCATATTCACTTTTAAACATATATCACAATACTCAAATAATCACATAACATTCAAGCATATATCACTAGTCTTAGATAATCACGTAAACATTCAAGCATATATCACAATACTCAAAAACATGTTTATAGATAAATTGGCGCTTGAGCTATGAAACATAAAAGCGAGCTCCATCACTCATCGGATACACGAAACTCCAACACACCATATAGACTCATAGAGTCAAACATGTCCCAAAATTGAAGCATAAAGCTAACACTCTCCTTATTTCCCCTCACATGTCCCGTTGAATGGTGCTTAGCTCACATTCCTTTATCCCTCCAACATGTTCGAGGGCCTCAACTCCCAAAATCACTGTACATATAGATGAGTACTCACAATCCTATGACATGCCAACTATATCCAACGGTTTCAAGATCATAAGGCTAAAATATCTGAAGTCAAACACATATCACTTATTTATTATCCATGCACTATCACTGCATATTTGAATCTTTAGCAAAACACTGTCACCAACATTTAACATATACATACATGTACACATTTGCACTTTCACAACAATTATTATGACCACATATCACATGTTATAGCATCTCATCTCAATTCACATATTCACAAACACATAAGCACATAGTTCATAAGATAACATAAGTATGAGAAAGCTTACACTCGGAATTTAGGTTAGGGGTTTAGGCTACTATTAAATTCCCAAATAATGCATTGAATCATGTTCACAAACAATTATTCCAAACACTCATCAATTATGCTTTCGTCAAAAAGCTGAAAACTCAAACTAGCTTTTTATTGCCTTTATCATTACTCGTAGAAGGTCCTATCGAATCTGAAACACAACAATTCACACAATAATGCATTCAATAATCAGCTAAGAACTCACAACAAGTAATCAAAAACATAAGCCTAAAGTAAGTTTTTATGTAACTGAAACCTTTAACATAGCAAACTTAAAACTCAAATATCTCGGTCTATACTTAATCTTTTCACCTAAAACTAATTTCGTTCATCTTATAATTCACCTACGACTAGTTCGCATCTTTTAAATTACAGTAAAATACACAATTGATGGTATTGACTTTTACGACATGTTTTATGGCTATTTTCTGAAAATTAATTAAAAACTTAAGAAATCTTTAACAGTCCTTCAAAGTATGTTTAAAAACCTCTTAATCATGTCAAAATTAATTGAAAAACACTTTGAAACCACGTTTTACTCAAAATCTCAAAATCCACCATTAACGAGCAAATTTTTGGCTTTTATTCAAAACATGCGATTTAATGGATAAAAACTTGGTTTTAAAGACTAAATAACATTTAAAATTATTTAGGAGTTGAATCATTACCTTAGGCAATGAAAACTGAGCATTTGATCAAAAACCCAAAAAACGCACAAGCTTGACAAAGGAGAAATTAATGGTGATTTTGGGTGTTTTTCTTTGTATTTAATGGAGGTTTATGGGTTAAAAGATGATAGAAATAGAAAGGAATCAGGATTTTGAAATCAAAATCGAATGAGAGAGTTGGGAGAACTATGGATGGCACAAGTATGAGAGGAGATGAAGACTAATGTGAAAATAAAACTATAAATGGGGGTTTTAGGTTGAATTTTAAAATCTAGTCTAATTGCCTCTTAAAAACTCTAAGTTTTGACTCTTTTACAAATTAGTTCTATTTTCAAAATTACAAGTATTTAAAACTCATTTTCAGAAATTGATTTAATTTTCTAAAAACCATAGTAAAAAACATTACCGATAAACCATGTCACAAAATTCTGAACAGTCTAACGCTAAAATTCCTAAATTACCCATAAAACTCTTAGGCCCTATTTTGGGGGTGTTACAACCCTTCCCCTTTAAAAAGAATTTAATCTTCGAAATCCTTTGCTAACACGCAACTTGCTTAATCACAAAATATGCTATTTCAACTTTTAAACTAACCATCACACTTTTGCTGCGCACTCTGATTTTTATTCTCTCTAACTTCCTACTACTTTTCTTAATGATCTTATGCACTGCCACAAACTTATTCTACAGTAACTTTGCTAACAGTTTCCTTTACTCACTACGACACTCTTATCTAAAAAACTCGTAACCATTTGTCCTAATTCACAAGTCTCTATCGGGATTCTCTACTTATTAGCTAATTCACTTAAAATTTACGAAGGCGAGGAACCTAAATCTATCAACGAGAATAAAAGAACTGATTACAAGGTAAAAATACCCTCAATCTCGTCGATCAAATCTTGATCTGTGGCTCCCTAATAGCATAAAATTGGGCTGGACCTCCATACTCAACCTGTGTAGCAATGGTATGAGCAACAATTCGCTATCCAACTGATCTTCCATTACCTCTACCATGACCACGGCCTCTAGCAGGTGTAGAAGCAGGTCCTAAACTCTGACTCTGCGAAACCACAACTCTATTTGGGCAATCCTTAAGAAAATGTTCCTTTGAACCAGCAACCACCTATCAACTTATGGTACTCTTTAGGATGCCTATGCTCATAATGCACACAAAGTAGCCATCCAGAACCTTCAGCACTAACCAACACTGCTTTGCTGCTTAGACTGACTTTGTTGAAACTCATGTTGTGCACTCCTATCAGAACCTAAATATCACACCTTTTCTTAGTCGATCATCTAGATGCACCATCAGAAGTCCTTTTACCCAATTCAATTACCATAGAACGAGGTAGCTCAGCCAAAGTCTCCTTAACTACTTTGGCTTTATCAACCAACTCATCAAACATCTCTATATTTTATGCTACCAAATAAACCTGAATCTCACGATTAAGACCAAAACAAAACCTCTTACAAAAATCACTCTAAAAGAGAACCATCTCAGGAGCATACTGACTAAGTTGCATAGACTCTGCCTCATAGTCAACCATAAATAAATTACCTTGAACAAGATTTAGAAACTCACTTTTACAACCCTTCATATATTTCTCACCCATAAACTTCCTCTTAAAAACCTCAAGAAAGTAATTCCAAGTCAATCTATCAGTAACAGTAACTCTCCTAATCGTATTCCACCAATGATGAGCCTCACCATCGAGTAAGAACATCGCACAACCCAACTTCTCATCATCAGAACAGGAAATTTTCTCAAGGATCCTTTCAACTCCCTCCAGCCAATACTCAACTACAGTCGGATCAGTATCTTTAACCTTAGAAAATTCATTACCACCTAACACTCGCAGATGTTCAAGTGGTAATCCTCGATTAACAAGTGCATGATTGGTAGGTGTAAGGGCATGATTAGCACCAACAATCTACTGAAACGCTCCAATTATCGCTTCCATCAGAGGCTCTACAAGCTCATCAAGTATATCCACTCTACGCGTGACATAGGAGATGCAAAGGATTTACCATCCTCTTTGACACTAGCTCTTACATTAACACGTCTAGGAGGCATATATACTAATCTAACATACACAATCAAACAAACAAGCAAATAAATAGAGGTGTGAATGGAGGGAAAATGATCCAAGTCTCGTTCCTATAAGCAAAATTTAGGATTCAAGGCAATGTGTTCCTGTTCCTACCCCACGTGTAATTCAATTAAAACATTTCAAACAATCTCATGCAATTCAAACAGAGTTTTATCACCAATTCCAAGAAAATAGAGAGATTTAGACTCATGAGGTTCGAAACTCCAAACACACAACAATTACCTAGGTTAGAGAGTTAACGAACCTAGAGCTTTGATACCACTAATGAACCTAGAGCTTTGATACCACCAAATGTAACACCCCATACCCAGCCCAATCACTGAGCCCGAATATCAAGATCTCACACCACCGTCACAAATCATACTCTTAGTAAATTGTCACATTATTAAAAAAATTATCCTTTTTATCAGTGATCTTATGAATTTTTAGTCAAACATATATTAATCATCATTAGAACATGCCAAACAAACTTTAAATAAACTTATACTTATAATTACACATGCATTAGGACCACTTAGCAAAATTTACAAGACAATCACATAGGTATCGATACTAACCCTATGGTATCCATATTTTCTTTAAGTGGTATCAATTCCACTTGGAAAATCGATACCAAACTTGCATTCTATTTCTCGCTTAAAAATAAAATTCTAGAAATTATCAATACCTTTTGAAAAGTATCAATAATTTTACCTCGAGTATCGATACTCGTGATACGGTATCGATACCAATCGATGATTCTGGCTTCCTACACATTTGAAAATCATACAGATATCTTTATTAACTCAAGAATATCGATACCTCTGCGCCAGACCATAAAACAATAGTTCAAAGCATGCAAACCATTTCAATTCAAGTCTAATCAACATGCATCTTCTACCATATCAAATAAACCTCAAAATGTCCATAATAACAGTTTCAAACATCAAGAATAAGTTCTAATGATACTCGCCATAATACAATTAAATTTTCAAAATCCTAAGAGCAATTCAATTATGGAACTTCCAAAACATCATGACAAACATCATTAAAAGCCGACCACATTGGCTTATTCCCAAAACATAAACAAATAATAATAACACCTACAAAATAACGAAAAATGACTTGCTTGTATCACCCCTTGGAACCATACCACTCACACCGACACACTACTAATCTGCAATGGTTTTAAAAGGAGTGGGTGAGCTTAACAAGCTTAATTAATGCTTTGAAGAACTACCATGCAAACAATTCATCAAGTGTTAACGAAACAACCATATAGCACAATCTCAATAGTCCCAACTCTAGTGTCATATTATACTTACACATGCATTATTTACTAGTTCATTTACATGGTAATTATATTCACTTTTAAGCATATATCACATTACACATTTAATCACATAAAATTTAAGCATATATCAAAATACTCATATAATCACATAACACATA
Organism: Gossypium schwendimanii; assembly: GCA_013677275.1. Lineage (NCBI taxonomy): Eukaryota > Viridiplantae > Streptophyta > Magnoliopsida > Malvales > Malvaceae > Gossypium > Gossypium schwendimanii. The sequence continues at coordinate 10,885,070 of CM025248.1, forward strand.
AGCATATATCACAATACTCATATAATCACATAACATACAAGCATATATCACAACACTCATATAATCACATAACATTCTAACATACATTACAATACTCAAATAATTACATAACATTTAAGCATATATCGTAATACTCAAAAACATGTTTATAGATAAATTAGCACTTGAGCTATGAAACATAAAAGTGAGCTCTATCATCATTCATCAGATACACGGATCTCCAACACATGACATAGACTTATATAGTCAAACATGTCTCAAAAGTGAAGCATAAAGCTAAGACTCTCATTATTTCCCCTTACATATCTCGTTGAATGGAGCTTAGCTCACATTCTCTTATCCCTCCAACATGTCCCAGGGTCTCAATGCCCAAAATCACTGTACATATAGGTGAGTACTCATAATCCTATTGGATGCCAACTATATCCAACGATTTCAAGATCACAAGGCCAAAATATCTAAAGTTAAACACATATCACTTACCGATTATCTGCTCATTATCGCAAAACACTGTCACCAACATTTAACATATACATAGCATGTACACATTTGCACTTTCATAATAGTTATCATAACCACATATCACATGTTATAGCATCTAATCTCAATTCACATATTCACAAACACATAAACACATAGTTCACAAGATAACATAGGTATGAGGAAGCGTACACTCGAAATTTAGAGTAAGGGTTAGGCTACTACTAAAATTTGAAATAACGTACTGAACCATGTCCACAAGAAATTATTTCAAACACTCACCAATTACACTTTCGTCGAAAAGCAGAAAGCTTAAACTAGCTTTTCGTTGCTTTTATCACTACTTGTAGAAGGTACTATCAAATCCGGAACATAACAATTCATTAAATAATCAACTAAGAACTCACCATAAGTAATAAAAAACATAACAAACTTATAACTCATATATCTCGATATATACTCAATATTTTATACTAAAACCAATTTCTTTCATCTTATAATTCACCTACAACTAATTCTTAACCTTAAAATTACAATAAAATTGTGAGAGCCTATAAATTTGATGTCAAAATAATTATTTTATTGTCTACAGCATGATAGTAGTACAGTATAAAAATTTTGTTAAGAAATTTTACCATTTACATGCTCAATTTGATAAAAAGGACTAAATCGCGTAAGGTGCAAAAGTTGAGTTCTAGTAGCTAAAGGTTTTAGTTAGATATAGAACCATAAATTATGAGTCCATATATGGTAATTAGACCAGTTATGAAGATATTGGATGTACATGGCTTGGTATTTTTGAAATTAGTAATATTTTATATGGTTATAAAGGTAAATTGATTAATATTGATAAAATAACTTAAGAATAATATGTTCATCTTTAACAAGGAAGAAATATAGCTAGGGTTTAGCCATACTCCTCTTGCTCATAGGTAAGTATTTTTGTCTCGATTTTAATAATTTCTATGTTTTTGGGATCGTTGTAGCTTAATTTAGCTAGCCCAAGTACTAATTTATAAAACTATTAAAGGATTAGAGTTTTTCCATGAATGAATATAGGTTATTTTTGATGTTTCATGGAATAAAATGGATATTTTTTGTTAGATAAACAACTTTTGTTAAGTGATTTTTGATGAATTTGTCAATTAGGGGTTAAATTAAGAAATGTGAAATATTCATGGTGTAATTTGTGAATTAATGAAAAGTGTGGGCTACTATAAGTTCGTATGATATTCAGCAAGGCTTGGGAATAGGTGAAATTGCATGAATTTCATTTTACGAGCCTAAGGACTAAATTGTAAAGAAATTAAAACATTAGGGGCAAATTTGTAATTTTGCTAAAATGTGAATTTGGGTTCAATTGATTAGAATGATTACTGAATTAAGCTGTATTTATTCATTTAGATCAAGATAAACCACGTACGGCTCTAGATCGAGGCAAAGAAAAAGCTTCAAATTAGTTGACTTCAAATTATTTCATAATGTTAAATTATATGTTGACGGAACAACCTAACGACATAACGACCATCATCAACGAATATGAAAAGGGATAGCTTCGGCTATCAATTATGAAAAGGATGGTGACGACGATCGATAATGAAAAGGGATAGTGATGACCATCAAACTATGAAAAGGGATAGCTTCGGCTATCAATCATGAAAAGGGATGGCTTCGGCTATCAAATTATGAAAAGGGACGGTGACGACTATCGAACTATGAAATGGGATAGCTTTGGCTATCAAATTATGAAAAGGGATAGCTTCGGCTATCAAATTATGAAAATGGATGTGTCAACCATCATATTATTATCTTGTGTGAGCTTCGGTAAGAGCTTTCAATGTTGATTATGTTATTATAATGGAAGGTTGGTATTGTGTACTCTTACGGCAAATGAAGAGCATGAACGCATATGTTTAAGCTTATGAATTTATTATTATCATATTGAAATGGTTTATACATGCTTTGAGATTTTATAATGTGTTAACAAGCTTAAATCATATTCGTTACGAACTTACTAAGCATGGTACGCTTACTTTGTGTTTAATTTTCTGTGTTTTGTAGTTAATCAGAAGCTCGATCGGGTTGCAAAGTTGTCTGGGATCCATCACAATATCCATTGGCTTTATCAGTACCTATGGATGTTTTTAAGTTCAGTTATAATGGCATGTATAGGCTTTTTGGTTGTTGAAGTTGCCATATGCTTGGCATTGTATTTAGGAATTGGAGTGTTAATGTGAACTTAGTTTGATATGTAAATATTTAGTCTTAAAGTGATTGATACCTTTGATCATGATGCTTGAATGTTTAAGGATGAAATGCTAGTCTAAAATGGAAGCTATAAATGTCTTATGATGTGTTGGAAATGTGAAGAATTGGTATTTTTTTTTACATGACATATAAATATATTTTGGTACCAATTAGTATGTTTTGATAGCTGAAATCATGGTTGGTTTTTGTTGCACACTTAGTTAAAGTTTAGTTGAACACTTTAGTCAAACTGAGATTGGGATTATATAAGATTAAATGTTGAGTTTGAGGTGCCCTATGGGCATATTGCTATCTTGTTTATGCATGATTTAGGTGATTTTTGATGGCTTGTATTAATGCATTAAAGTCCTTGAACTTGCTAAGATGGGTGAGAAAAATGGCTTGATAATGGCTCATTTTACATCCACACGGGCAGAGACACAGGTGTGTGTCTCAGCCGTGTGTGACACACAGCCAGGTGACATGGCCGTGTGTTCTCTATAGTTTCCAAAGGTTTGCAAGACAGGCTATTACACGGCTTAGCACATGGCCTGGCACACGGGCGTGTGAGGTTATTTCGAAGGGTACACGGCCTAGCACAAGGGCGTGTGACTTGGCTGTGTGACCCAAGTCAATGAGGTACACAGGTACAGACACGGGCTGGGACACGACCGTTGTCCCTAATTCAAATGCCCACATGGCTGTGTGACCCTTGCAGTGTTGAAAATTTTCACTATTTTTTGAAAAGCTCTTTAAGTTTTCAATTTAGTCTCAACTTATTTCTAATGTGTTTTTAGGGCTTCGAGGGCTCGTATAAGGAATGATATGTATGATCTGTATGATCTAGATTGACTTTAATATGATTATTGATATTATTCGAATTGTTTTTAATTTGTGTTTGTTTGATTTAAAAACTTCGGTAATGCTCCATAATCCTAGTCTGGCGATGGATACTGGTTGGGGGTGTTACAGAAATACTCAATTCATGGTATCGACTTTTTCGACATGTTTTGTGGCTATTTTCAAAAAATTCATTAAAAACTCAAGAAATCTTTAATGATCCTTCAAGGTAAGCTTCAAATCCTCTTAATCATGTTAAAACTAATTGAAAAATACTTTGAGACCATATTTTTACTCCAAAATTCTAAAATCCACCATTAACGAGCAAATTTTTAGCTTTCGTTCAAAACATGTGATTTAATGGCTAAAAAATTGGTTTTAAATATTAAATAACATTTAAATCTAATTAGGAGGTGAATCGTTACCTTAGACGACGAAAAAGCAGAGCATTTGATCAAAAACCCGAAAAACTTACAAGCCTGACAATGGAGAAAGTAATGGTGATTTTGAGTGTTTTTCTTGGTATTTAATGGAGGTTTATGGGTTAAAAGATGATAGAAATCGAAAGGAATTAGGATTTGGAAATCAAAATCGAATGAGAGAGTTGGGAGAACTATGGATGGCACAAGTATGAGAGGAGATGAAGACTAATGTGAAAATAAAACTATAAATGGGGGGTTTTAGGTTGAATTTTAAAATCTAGTGTAATTGCCTCTTAAAAACTCTAAGTTTTGACTATTTTACAAATTAGTCCTATTTTCAAAATTGAAGGTATTTAAAACTCATTTTTAGAAATTGATTTAATTTTCTAAAAATCATAATAAAAATCATTACCGATAAACCATGTTCCAAAATTCCAAACACTCTGAGACTAAACTTCCTAAATTGCCCTTAAAACTCTTAGACCCTATTTTAGGGTTTTACACCCTTTATTACATAAAAGGCTTTTGGGTCTTTTCCATATCGAGTACAATTATAAATACTTCTCGGGCTTTTAACCCAATGCTTTATAATTTGACCCAACCCAATAATTTTTTCTATTTCCCAAAATAAACTTCAATATTAAATAAATTTCTAATCCCAATATTACCTCTCGTAAAATCATGATGATTTTACCCATGATAAAATTTTTGAGAAAATATATATATATTATTTCACCATTTAACTTGTTCACTATGATCGTATGGTTTATTTTCATTTTCGGGTTTTAAAAATAGCTCGAAAACATACACTCAATTTTTCAATCATTTTTGAGAAAACATTGTTCATTTCTAAATGAATTCTTTTCACATTTCTATGTCCATTTTCATTTCCATTTTGTGAAAAAAATATTAATTTCCAAATAATTCCATTTTTACCATTTTTATTTTGATTTTAGTAAAAACCACAATCATTTCCTAAATGTTTTCCATTTCTCCATTTCTATTCAATTTGTTCATTTTGAATAAACACGCAATTCATTTTTGGTTTCAAAAAGCCAGTGGAGCGATCGAATGGACATATGCAATTGAGGCTCAAATGATTTATAATCAAGTTCTAATGAATTACCCCAAACCCGACCTGAATGTTATAGTCAAATCTGACGATGTAACAAGATAAAGTGTTTAAAAACAATAACTTGTGTTTGAAACCGTAACTTTGCTTATAACATTTTCAATTTAGAATCTTTTCATTATCACTTATTAATTCTAATATCTTGTTAATTAATCATCCGAAAGCTTTCAAAACGTTTATTATACGCGGAATCTTTTAAAACAGTTTCCGTATTTGTGAGTATTCTGTTAAGACGTTTGGTTCTTTTAAAAACTTGAGTTTTCCTAAAACTAGTAGTTATAACCCATAACTAATAAAAATCCCAAATTTAAAAAAAATCCATAGAGGCCATATTTACAATAAAATTCCCGAATGAAATTTAAAATAAAAATTAAGTGCGAAATAGAGTCAAATAAGGTTGTGTGGCCACTGCTGAGTCCTCCGCCGCACCAATTCGCCCAAGCTTAGGGATTACCTGTACAAATAAATCAGAAGGGTGAGTTTACGAAAAGTCAGTTTGTAATCCCCATATAGAACAAGCAGAAAAAATGCAGTCACAGTCAGGGCTTAAGCCCTTTCAGTACCAGATTCAATTTCAATTACGGCCTTAGCCTAATTCAGTAAAGTAGCAGTCATGCATTAGGGCCTTGGGCCATTACAGTATCACTAATCAGTACAGTAACAGATATATAGTCAAAAAATCCTACCCGGTCAGCCTCTACATACCATTCCCATCCAACCTTACACTCCTTGTGGGGATATAATCAACCCACCTATCCCTACACTCCAAAAAGTATCGAATGCAGCACAAAACAGTGGTTTGCAGCTGAGTTACCAGTAAATTAGGCCCGAGGCCTTTTAGTACACTTCCTATCCCAACCAAACCCAACCCAACCCAATGCAATGCAATGCAATATATAGTAATGACATGCTATATCATAGCAACAGTGCATACAATATCAATTCATTATATATCACCATGCTCGATAACATGTAAATATATATATTAGTCATATAGTCATTTCAGTCAATTAGGAGTTTAGGTAAGCTTACTGACCCTGCGGTAGGTTCACAGTCGTCTCGTGTGACCCGTGTACCTTAGCAACAAAATAGAGGAGATGGGCTCACACGCCCATGTTTTCAGCCCGTGTGGACCTACACGCTCGTGTGGTCCACACGGCCCAAAATGGCCTTGGTTGTGTATCGCACATGGCTTGTCTTGTCGATGACACCCTCGTGTTCCATCACATGACCTACCACATAGGCGGCCACACAACTATGTGGCGTCGACAGCCCCATTTTTTGGCTTTTCGACGATTACCGTTTTCATTGTTGTGGTGGCACACACCTGGCTTCGATTCACAGCCAATACAATCCTGAGAACACCAGTACCTAATTTCTAATTAAAACACTAAATTAGACCTAAAAACAAGGAATCGTACTACTTCCTCCAATTCCAAAGTGCTTACCTTAGACGATTCAACGCACCCCAACACTTATCACGTCAAAGGACTAGGTGCTTAAAGAGATTCACCTCTACCAACAAAAACACTAACAATCAATCCCACAATTGAGTGATTACTATCGAATTTAATTAGCTGGAGTGGACAATACGAATAACAAAATAAAACTACAATGGCACTTAAGAAATCCATGATAGGATATTGATTAAAAAGAACGATCCATAACGAACTTACATCATGGTTCAACCTAAAAGCGAGTAACCTCTCACCTTTGATCAATGAACTGAATTTTCCACATGATAAAGAACTCCGATTGGTGACCACAGATGCTTGAAAACCTCCCCCTATCGTCATATACGAACCACATCAAAAGGAAAGTTATAAAAAAAAAACAAATTTCCTACTAAGACTTACCAAAACCTTGACAATCGAAATTGGGAGACTTGATTTCGGCAGAACTTAAAGTGATGAACGAAGAAGAAAAAGAACAACAATAGAGAGGGAGAAACTCTTAGTGCAACTCTGGCAAACAAAAAGAGAAAAGGTAAACCAATGGCTAAAATCGGTAAGAATGGAGCAGAAAAAGAAACTTTGGTAGAGGTTCAGCAAAGCTGGGGGGAGAAGAAACAACAGAATGATAGAGAAACTTTGGGAATCTGAAAATAACAAAATAAGAAAAATAAAGATAAAATAAAATAAAATTAAAAAGAAATTTAGCCCCATTATCCCCAAATTCATCAAATTTCTCTTAAAACTGTCCAACCACTCCCACTATCCAAATCCCTAAATTTTCTCTCCACACTTCCCGCTACACCTCTACCACTTCCGCATTTTAGTTCAGTTCAAACACTTCACGGCACCACTAGCAAAAATAAATCCCTTGTTTGCGTAAGGACTCAAACGCTAGACTTCCAGCTTATTTACACTCCATTGAACCACCAGACTAGCAAGTCCATTCTGACATATTTTACCATATTTAATTATAAGTCTACTGACTAGTGATAGGGTTTTGTTAAGAAAAATATAAAAATTTTCCCAAGACAAGGCTTGAACTTAAGACCTCACACACACACACATCTAGAGCACTTAACCACTGAAATAGATACATAGTTGTGTCATAAATACATGGAAAAAAAATATACAAACTTTAGGGCGTTACAACTCTACTCCCCTAAAAGAAAATATTGACCTCGAAAATTTACCTGATTAGAACAGATGAGGATACTGTTGATGCATCGCATCCTCAAGCTCCCACGTGGCCTCCTCAGAGCTATGATTACGCCATAGAACCTTAATCAGTGGGATGAATTTTCTCCTCAGAATCTTTACGTCGTGATCCAATATCTGAATCGGCTCCTCCTCAAAGGTTAGATCTGGCCTAACCTCGATCTCTTCAACAGGAATGATATGCGTGGGATTAGAGCTTTAGCGAATCAACATCAATATGTGGAAAACATCGTGAATTCGGTCTAACTCTGGAGGTAGCTATAATTGGTAGGCAACTGGTCCCACTCATTTCAGTATGCGAGAGGGTCCAATAAACCTAGGACTCAACTTGCCATTACGACCAAATCTCAGTACCTTTTTCCATGGCGAAACCTTAAGAAAAATGAAGTCTCCTATAGAAAACTCAATTTCATAACGCTTCAGGTCCACGTAAGACTTCTGTCTATTGGACATCACTTTCAATCGGTCTCAAATTAATCTAACTTTATCCTCAGTATCAGAAACTAGTTCAGGGCCCAGAACATGTCGTTGCCCAACTCAGTCCAACATGAAGGTGTGCGACACCTACGACCATATAATGCCTCGTAAGGTGCCACCTGAATGCTAGACTGATAGCTGTTGTTATAAGCAAACTTTGATAGTGACAAGTAATCCTCCCAACTGCCTCGAAAGTCAATGACATAGCTCTTCAACATATCCTCCAGTATCTGAATCACACTCTCAGATTGACCAGCTGTTTGAGTATGGAACGTAGTACTGAAGTTCAACCTTGTACCTAGAGCTTCATGTAGCTTTTTCCAGAAGCAAGACGTGAAACGAGGATCCCTATTAGATATGATCGAAACTGGTACCCCATGCAGTCTCACTATCTCAGACACATTCAGTTTAGCCAGCTTCTGCAGTAAGTAGTCAGTACGAACCAGTAAGTAGTCCATAGTTATGCGCTCCCATTTCCATAATGGAATTTTAAACGGCTGCAGCAAACCCGAAGGTAACTGATGCTCAGCATTAACCTATTGGCATGCTGTATCATAGCAGTAGTGCATACAATATTAATTCATTAAATATCATCATACTCGATAACATGTAAATATATATATCAATCATACAGTCAATTTAGTCAATTAGGAGTTTAGGTAAGCTTACCGACCCTACAGTACATTCATAGTCATCTTGGGCGACCTGTGCAACCTCAACAACAAAACAGAAGAGATGGGCTCACACGCCCATGTTTTTGGCTCGTATGGACCCACACGCCTGTATGGTCCACACGGCCTAAAATTTCCTTGGCCATGTATTGCACACAGCTTGTCTTGTCGATCACACCCTCGTGTTTCGTCACATGGCCTACCACACGGGCGGCCACACGCCCTTGTGGCATCGACAGCCCCAGTTTTTGGCTTTTCGCTGATTACCATTTTCAGTGTTGTGGTGACACAAACCTAGTTTTGATGCACAACCAACGCAATCCTGAGAACACCAGCACCTAATTTCCGATTAAAACATTAAATTAGGCCTAAAAACAAGTAATCATACTACTTCCTCCAATTGCAAAGTGCTTACCTTAGACGATTCGATGCACCCCAACACTTATCACGTCGAAAGACTAGGTGCTTAAAGAGATTCACCCCTGCCAACAAAAACACTAACAGTCAATCCCACAATTGAGTGATTACTATCGAATTTAATCTGCTGTAGACAATACGTATAACAAAATCAAACTACAATGGCACTTACGAAATCCACGATATTATATTGATTAAAAAGAACGATCCATAACGAACTCACATCAAGGTTTAACCCAAAAGCGACTAACCTCTCACCTTCGATCAATGAGCAGAATTTTCCACACGATAAAGAACTCCGATTGGTGGCCACAGATGCTTGAAAACCTCCCCTAACGTCATATATGAACTATATCAAAAGGGAAGTCATCAAAAAGAAACAAATTTCCTACTAAGACTTACCAAAACCTTAACAATCAAAATTGGGAGACTTGATTTCGGCAGAACTTAAAGCAATGAACGAAGAAGAAATAGAACAACGACAGAGAAGGAGAAATTCTTAGTGCAACTCCAGCAAACAAAAAGAGAAAAGGTAAACTAATGGCCAAAATCAGCAAGAGTGGGGTAGAAAAAGAAACTGTGGCAGAGGTTCAGTAGAGCTGGGGGAGAAGAAACAGCAGAATGATAGAGGAACTTTGGGAATCTGAAAATAACAAAATAAAATAAAATTAAAAAGAAATTCAGCCCCATTATCCCCAAATCCATCAAATTTCTCCTAAAATCGTCCAACCACTCCCACTATCCAAATCCCTGAATTTTCTCTCCACACTTCCCACTACACCTCTACCACTTTGGCATTTCAGTTCAGTTCAAACCCTTCACAACATCACTAGCAAAAATAAATCCCTTGTTTGCGCAAGGACTTAAACTCCAGACTTTCAGCTTATTTACACTCCACTGAACCACCAGACCAGTAGGTCCATTCTGACATATTTTACCAACATTTAATTATAAGCCTACTGACTAGTGATAGGGCTTTGTTTAGAAAAATACAAAAATTTTCCCAAGACAAGGCTTGAACTCAAGACCTCACACACACACCTGAGCACTTAACCACTAAAGCAGATACACAGTTGTGTCATAAATATACAGAAACAAATATACAAACTTTGGGGCATTATATCCAACTTTTTTCCTATTAATAAACTCATTTAGTTACGAAGTCAGTCTACTATTGTATCGTGACTGAGCTCTCCCCAACGACATACCATTTTGAAAGCAGCTCGATTAGTGCTCGTCCAATGACCTTATCATAATGTATTACCCTCATAGGATATCTTTAATCTCTTTAGGATAATATATGTTCTCCTAATATGATGCTATTTTATCTCATAGTAACCATTACATCTTCCTTAATGAAAAGTCAATTATTATCAAATAGTAATCAAGTCATCACAAAGACAAATGACTCGTGGCCACATTTACTTTTCATTAACCATGTAATTCCAATGAGAGAATATCATTACCCATGTCTCAAACTATGAATTCCACTATTCTGGACGACGCTACATACTGTAGAAGTCGTGCACCAAATGCACCAACTTTTAGTTCCATATCTATTCAAACTCAAGCTTTTACTTACACCAAAGTGTACGAGTCACACATACGAGTCACACTATGAACATCACAAGTGAATAAATCCATAAATGAATTCAATATATGTTCTTCTTGGAACTAGTTTGAAGTACTGCTAGTCTAGTCAGTCACATCTATGTCTCCATCTTGTGGGAGTCATCTGCTCTGGTGCCCATGGCAAAGCATATCCCCAATTGGACTTGATAGATGACATATTAGTCTTTCAATTGGTTTTCTCATTTTTTATTTGACTAAGGACATGTTTAGGTTCACCTACTAATATAAGTTGTATTTTCGTATTATGATCCAACCACATTATATCGTTTAGTATTAGTTTAAACATTAGACAACCAATTAACAACATTTGCTTCCATTTTTCTTTGCGTACAAAAACCATGTGAGGATAATATACAAAGTATTAGTGTAATTCATGAATAATTTTATTAAGAAATATGTTCAAAAAATTACTAGTGTACTTAGACAAAAATACTACACTTAGGGCACCAGATTCAATAGTTTCCCACTTGCCCTAGTGAAGTAGATGAGTCATGTTTCGCATTCTTGTGCCCCTTCATATGTTTCCCAAAGAGCTCTCTAGCTAGTAGAGCATTGGAAAAAAATTTCCCATGTTTTGTCCTCATATACGATCTTTGACTACATACACTATTTCATCAAACGCTACCGTCTCTTTTACGATACTTTGTATCAATATGTTTTGTCTTTATATGGCTTATTTTAGTTTTTATCTATATTCGCAGTGTTATAGTGCCATAGCTTTTTCATACATCATGTTCGACCTTCCATAGTGGAGTCAGCAGTTCAGCTCTGCTTTACACTTCTCCATATAATGGACTTGTCGCCTAGGATAAAAACACATCCATATGTCATTTTCCTCAAATCCTGACACATTTGGAAGTCAAAATTAGTATATCTAATAGGAGTAAGACCTCCTCCGAAATACAAAAGCTTATAATCCCTCATTCTCCGTAAATAATTGAGTATATATTTAATTATTTGTCAGTGTCTTGATCCTAGATTCTCTTGATATTGACTTACCAACTCCACTGCAAAACAAATATCTGGGCGTGTACATAACATAGCATACATGAGACTTCTTAGTACAAAAGCATAAGGAACCTTTCTCATGTTCTCTATTTCTTTCACTGTCTTAGGAAAGTCCTCCAAAGAGAGATCAAATCTTGATACGGAAGGTTGATTTCCCTTCTTTGAACCAGTAATTGCATAACGCTCCAATATCTTTTCTATGTACGAAGCATGAGATAGTGCTATCACTTTATTCTTTTGATCCCTTAGGATTCAAATGCTTAGAACAAAATTAGCTTTTCCCAAGTCTTTCATGCTAAATTGTTGGGTTAACAATAGTTTAACCGATGACAGTGTCCTTACATCATTCCCAATGTGTAGAATGTCATCGATATACAAAATGAGAAAGGCCACATTTCTATCCCCTAAACTTTTATAAACACAAAGTTCTTCTACATTTTGCTCAAATCCAAAAGTCTTGATCGCTTGATCAAATCTTTGATTCTAAGAGCGAGATGCTTGCTTAAGTCCATATATGGATCTTAGTAGTTCTTGATTGTCCTAAGCTACGAGAAACATAAAATAGTTCTTAATAATAAGTGTCCACCGACCACTCAAGCTAAAAATAAGTATCAATTACGAAGAAACCTTCTCTCTGGTTGCCCATGCTCAAGTTAATCCGCATATTGCTATTCATTGTAACGAATCTCAATTATGGGATCTGGCAAATGGATGTCAATACAACATTTTGAACAACTATCTTGAATAGAGCATCTATATGATACAGCCCATTGGATATATAGGCAAAGGAAATGAGCATAAAGTTTGTAAACTAATTAGATCCATATATGTATTTAAGCAAGTATCCCACTCATGGAATCAAAGATTTGATCAAGTGGTCAAGACTTTTGAATTTGAACAAAACATCAATGAACCTTGTGTTTACAAACGTTTAAGGATGAAAAAGTGGTCTTTCACATTCTATACGTCGATGGCATTCTACTCATTGGGAATGATGTAGAGACTTTGTCATCAGTTAATCTGTGGTTAACCCAATAGTTTAGCATGAAGGATATAACCCCCCAAACTCGTCTTAGACTTTATAGCCAAATTTCTTAAGCTACACCAAACCTGTAGAAAAGATCTAAAAATCAATTATGTTTAAAACATCTTTCTAAAAACCGTTGTTTATTTTTAAAAGAAATATTGTTAAAGAAAGACTTAATAAAACATGTTTAATTTAAGTAAATTCTCTTAATAGTTCAGTTTATTTCTTTTAATAGTTTAAAGAAGACACCTTGCATTACCAACTTAAAATCGTTATTTTGCAAATCTCCTATTTTTAAAAATTTGCAACGAATTGAGTAATACTTTTAAAATCTTTTTATTTAAATTTATTTAAAAAATTGTAAAATAATTTAAGTTCTAAAATCAGTGATTAAAGCATTTAAAAATCCAAAGTTTATGCATGTATTCTAGTTAACATATCAAAGTTCTCATGACATAGTTAAAACAATCCAAATTTCAAAGTCCAAAACAATCCCAAAAGAGTTTTAAATACTTTATTTTAATTAATTTTGAGAATCTCCACCAAATGTTACATCCAAGTCCAATTCACAAGTATTATTTGAAAAGTTATAAAAAAAGAACTAAAGGTGTGAGCTAATAAGCTCAATGTGAGTTTTAATTAAAAATTATTGACATAAATGAATTTAGCAAAACAAAAATACCACAAAATACATAATAATCAATTGTGCTGACTTTTATGAGCATGATTATGTTAATAAAAATATTTTATGAAAACATATATGCAGATTTCCAAAATTTCCTACCCACCACCACTACACACGAAATGGAGTTCCTAGAACTCATCCATCCAAAACAAACCAACAGATATATATGGACAAAGCCACCTGAATCACAGCCCAACTGCCAGAACAAATGTGTGGTTAATCCACCAAATAATACTGATTATTAAATTGTCAAATCTTCCTCCTTACCATATAGTCCCAACCCATGAACTGTGGCATGGCATGCGAACTCAATATCAAAGTGGTAAGCAATGTTAAACATGCATTCATATACAAATAAAAAATTAATAGCCATGGTAATCCATGCTTTACAGAACGAACATTTCGAATTTTTAATGTGAACAAATCGTAATAAACAAATATGTCATGATGTCACATGCCATGAGAATTAGAACAAAATCACATATTAGCATTAGACAACATAACATATCAAAAAGATTTAAGTTAAAATACATACCTTAAATCCATAATCATTCATCATGTTATTTTTGCTTCTAAATTATACTTATAATAGCATTAAATTTGTCATATAAATATCTTAATCAAAATTATCACTATCACACAAAGTACTTGAATAAAACACACCTTTAACTTTTGTCCAAAACATAATATCGTAAACTGAACTCAAACTCTTCAGATCCAAGTAAATTGAGACTAGATTTGTACCTTAATATAACCAAATTGAAAATTTGAAATCACTCTTAACCTTTAAGAGAAATCACCCAAAAAATAATAATAGCCAAACTTACACATCTTGCTTGTAATCACCATTTATCCTTTATCTACTTTTATCAAAAACTCTCACTTTGATATCATAAAAGATCCATGGTTCTCGAATTAAATCCTTCAATCCAAAATAATCCCTTAGTTAGAAGAATATAAAACCACTCCCAATAATCAATCTTCGCAAAACGAAATATAGATTACTTATCTATAATAATTACACTTTTATTTCCAAAAGTCTAAAAAGAACAACTAAGACTATTGATGATCTAAATTGGTATGAGAATTTAGTCATCAAAGAAAAAGAAAGAACTAATCAAATAAAAGTTTTTATTTAAAAAAATAAGTTGAAAAGAAAAGAGAAAAGAGAAAAGAGAAAAAGTAATTAAAATACGATAGTTGTTTGCGATGATCCATGGCGGCGAACGGTGGTGTACAATGGTTGTCAATGGTGCTGGTTTAAAAAGATGTTGCGTAAAGAAAGAATAGTCAATTATTTAAATCAAAATAAGAGAAAAGAAATGAAAAGAAAAAGAGGAAAAGAGAAAAGAAAGAAAGAATAGATAAGAATGGTGGTGCAAAATGAAAGATGTTGAAAAGTGGTGGCATAAGGTGGATTTCGTGGTGGTGGTATGGTGGTTATGAGAGGAAAGTGGTGGTGATATGGAGGACGAGAAGAATTGATCAGCATACAACAATAGAAAAATAAAATAAAAATGATGTAGAACTTACAAAGAAGAGTGGCTCAAGGTGGTTGACAAGGAGGAGAAAATGAGAGAATTTGATGAAAAAATAAAGAATATCTTAGAGAAAATGCTACCAAGGGATAGCATCAACTTGCAACCCAATTCAAAATCCAAAATTCAAACTCCCAACATCTCAATCATGAGGAGATAAGGGAGTTAAAATGGATTGATGGTGAATAATCATAAGAGTTACATGGATGCACACCATGGACGGTTTGCATGGCTAAGTTGACCAAAATTTAATCAAAATATTTTTTAAAAACCAATGTGAACATGGAGGCTTGAACTTGGTTCACTAAGGAATTACTTAAGGTACATAACCACTATGTCATTCCACTTACTTATTAATGAATTAACAAGAACAAGTAAAATTTCTGGATGTGACAACTCTACCATCCTAAATTATAAAAAAAATTAAATACAATTATACTATGTGAACTTACCTAGTCAAAACAACAACAAAATAGCTCTCTAAGGACTAATCAACAAAATTTTTCATTTCCTCAATTTTCTTCAATTTGGTCCAATTTTCAATCTATTTAATAATTCAATTGAATTTATCAATTCCAACCCTCTTATTTCATCCTATTATAAGCATATATTAGTTTAATTTTATTATTCAAATTTCCTATAAACTTTTTCATTTTATTCAAATTAGTCCCTAAAACTAAAACTATCATAATTTTCACATTTAAGCCCTATTTTTCATTTTGATTTCAATTTTATCCCTATACAGCCCTCTAAATTCAATAATTATAGAATTTTCATGCTAAATTCAAAATTATTACCTTTTAGTCCCTATGTTCAAAACTAACAAATTTATTTACAATTTAGTCCCCTTTTAAATTGTAAACCTAAAAACAAGCCATTAAACACCAAAAGCTTCAACTTTCATCAATGGAAACATTTTAAAACTTTAATAATTTTAAAACGGAGATACAAGTTAGCTAAATCGAGTTGAAATGATCTCAAAATAGAAAAATTACTAAAAACAAGCTTGAAAAACCTTACCGTGCAAAGATCCTAAGCTTGGCCGAACCTTTGATGTTCAAAAATAGAGTTTTTTTTTTGTGTTTTTGGTTTCAAGTTCGGTGGTAGAATAAAATAAGGACATGTTTTCATGTTTTTATTTTTTAACCTTTTGTTATTTACTATTTTAACCTTAACCAACATATAATTAAATCTAAAAAACATATATAAAATGTCCACACTTAACTAAAATGATTTAATGATCCCTTATGCCCTTGAATTAATTTTTAATTAAGCTTTTTAGCTAATAACAATCAATAATGATTAACTTTTGTGATTTTTATGATTTAATCCTTGTACCCTAATTGACCATTCGATCAATAAAATTATTGAACTGAAATTTAATTCATCTACAAAATAACTCCGTAAATATTTAATAATATTGTTTATAGGCTTGATTTATGAAAATGAAGTCCTCGTACCTTATTTTCCAAAACCATTGACTTTTGGTACACATCACTTGTACCTTGAATAACTAACCAATTAATAAAATCTATGAAATCAAAATTCACCATAATACTATATTTAACTCATAAATATTAACTACTAATGTCTACGAACTCACTCGTTGGAATTATGATCCTGAAATCACTGTTTCCAATGCCACTGAAAAATGAGCTGTTATAATGTATATTTCATATTTATTTCTACATTGTGCCAATTAATTTAAATCTTCATAAACTTTCAGCCAAGATTCCAAAATCTCATCAATTAAGAATTATTCATTTATTATTTTATCCATTCGTTTAAATGTTCTCACATGTATTAGTCATTCATTACCTTATAACCATTTTTTAACATTTCAAATTCATCTACTATTTTTTCTCCTCTTCCACTCCATTCCACATCCTTTATGTATATATATTAGAATCTTTAACTTTTAGTATGACATGCTTATATGTCACATTAACTATAATTCCACTATTTACTTATGTGTTCATATCAAAGTTGTCCACTTGTATCATAGTCACTAAATTTTTTATATCTTAGGCTACAAAATTTGAAATTAGGATCCGTGAATTGTATTTAAAATTATACTCAATGAAATTTTTACCATTAAAATTTTTACCAATTAATACAATTTACTTTTCAAAATTTTCCCCTATTTTGTTGCTCAATAGATTCCACGCTTCTTCACTAAAAATTATTTATCTTTTAGTTAGGTATTCGTATCATGTTACTGTGTGCTTCACTTGAAAATAAACTCATTAAGATCTTTGAAATATAAATTTAATCTCCTAAACATATTTTTACAGTTTTTAATGATTTTCCAAAGTCAGAATTGGGGAACTCAAATCTATTCTTACCTTGTTCTACAAAAACTAATATATCTCAAAATATATAATTTTGTTTCTGACATTGTTTCTTCCATGCAAAACTAGACTCAATAAGATTTAATTTCATATTTGATTCAATGTCTAACAAAGTTTTTTATGATTTTTTGCAAATTTTCAAATTAAGCTATTGTTTCTTACACTGTTTCTTCCATGGTTCTTTGCACTACCATTCATTCAATCATAGATAACCACCATACTTTTGATTAGTATTCAATATAATCACTTATGTTTATATGTAGATTACATATTCATTTCTTAATCTTAGTAATTTTCTTAATTTAAATCATATTCTCTCCTACTTATCAATTTAGTGTTTTAATTCTCTATACTTTATCAAATACTTTATATTTCTAGTATTTAGATTAAAACAAATGTTTCAGACATCTTATTCAAAATATATATAACTCAATATATTGAAATACAAGTAGGGTTAGTTTGAAACTTACCTCATCTGTCAAGAATTTCTTCTTTTCTTCTTCATTTTCATTCCTTTCTCATCTTCACCACTTTTCTTCCCTTTTTTTTTTCTCATTTTCTTCACTTTCATCTACTATTTTGTTTCCTATAAATTGATGAAAATATTCTCTAGAATCTCTATTTTAGGCTTAGTTTGTTTGCCAGTAAAACATTTTTCGTAAAATATTTTTCTTATTTTACGGTGTTTGTTTGGTGGAAAATAAATTGCTTTGGGAAAACATTTTCTAAAACATGGGTAAATGAAATGGCTTTTTACGGAAAATGTCTTACTTATTTTTTTCTGTAAGACATTTTCCATTTTCCTCTACTCTCATCATAACAATCGATCTCCTTCACTCTCTTCACAGAAGTCGTTCTCCTTCCTCTCTGTCCATCAGCCTCCGCCTCTCCTCTTCATCTCTATTCGTTGGCCTCACCTCCGAATTTGAGTCTCGTCATCTCGTCATATTTACCAAGTTTGCATTTTGAAGAAACCCCAAAATCTAGCTTTCCAATCCTATCGAGGTATATCACTATCTTTTATTTTGATTACTCTATAAATGAGCAATTGGAATTTCTTTCATGGGGTTTAACTTGTTACTTTTCTCTTTGGCTATTTCCCTGATTATTTTTGTTCTTCAAAGTTATTGTATTTTAGTTACCTTGTAAATTCATTGCTTTCTTCATGGCCACTTGTGAGTTTCTCTTTTTTCTCTTTCTATGTGATTTTTCAGGGTAAGCTGACAAAGATTTTAACTTGGGATTTTGGTAGTTTTTCAAGCTTGATTCTTGAATTAGATTTTTTTGGTTAATCTCTTGAATTAGCCTTTGTGTGTAAGGGAAAGTGTATTTGGTATATTTGGTTTTTGTTTTGTTAAGAGACTGGGATTTTTTGGAATTGGAATTTGTTTCTTGAATTCTTAAGAGATTGGGATTCAAGACCGATTGCCATTTTGTGCTTTTATTTAGCATATACATATCAGAAATTATTTTCCATTTTTTCATTTGTTTAATAGTCTGTTTCCAATTGTTTTTTCATTTTCCGTTTGTTTTAAACTCTAAATGTTAACCTCTTGTTTTAGTACAGAAGATCAATCTGAATATTTTATTGTAATGCAGCATGTTTGACACTATAAAAAGCTACTTCATCTACCATTTTCTATTGTCTGAAGTCTAAACTTTTGGGGTAAATGTGAGATTCTAACTGTGTAAAGTTTCATGTCTCTTGAGGCGCCATTGGCTAGCATGCATCTTGTGATGTATGCACTATTGTAAGGCTTGAGTTAGCATCTCCCATCCTTTGTAGGCAATAAAAGTTTGTTTCTACTATGCTACAGTGAGAAGAAACCTGTATATTTTTGCCTTTGTACTTAGATTCTGACATGCACGCTCTGACATGTTTGATAGTTTCTGATTATGCTACCGTGTTATATAATGATAAAGCTATAAATTTACTTGTAGTAATGTAATGTATCTATGCATGCATGGCATGATGGAGACCTTGTAGGGCCATTACATTTGTTGTGCATATTATGATCTTTAAGCCTGATGCTTTGCATTCTTTGCTTTAAGATGTAATCCATAAATTAGTTGTTGGAAATTCTTAAGCCTAATAGATGAATTCATAACTTTAAAAGTCCATAAAACCTTTTTGTCCCATTATTAATTTGACATGACTTGTCTGATTGTCTCTTTACAAAATCAATAAAGATTTTTAGCAATTAATTATCTTATAATTGCACATTGATTTGTAATAATTGCATATTAATTTGCAAATTTTTGTGTGATCTTATGGCAAGCATGTATCTTTTTTGTAGTGATCAAATATTTGTGTGGCATTATTTTGTGTAGATGGATCGTAATCAAGATCAAAATGCAATTGTCAGAGTCGTGGGTTCAATTTTAGCTTTTGAGGCTCTTTGGATTAAAAAATTAAAAACTAGGAAGGAAATTGCTTCTCACCCTTGTGTGAATTGAGATTATGAAAGAAAAATTATATTAATAGTATTTTATATAGTGGTGACCAACATTGTATTGATGTGATAAGGATGAGACTGA
>CM025248.1:10905303-10916924 GCA_013677275.1 Gossypium schwendimanii
TATTTTCCAGAAAATATTTTACTGGCAAACAAACGGAGCCTTATCTTTTCTCTTTAGCGTTTAAGGAAATTTTCAAGAATTTTGGATGAAAAAGTGGGTTTTCATGGAAAAGGACCAAATTGCAAGAAAAATTAAAGCTTTCTCTTTTCTAGCTATTTCTCACGTTGAAGCATGGAAGGATAATCATTTCTCTTCATCTTTCCTTCATTTTTATACTAACATTTTCATAATAAAATATTAATAAAAATCTAACTAAAATATTAATATTATAACATTTATCTAATTATTTAATGTAAAATATCATTAAAATATCTTTCATGTCATCATTACACTCTAGAATTCTCCCTCATGCTAACTGACCATTTTGCCCTATATAATTCTTAAAAATTCCATACTTGAATTATCACTTCCTTTGGTTAAATTACGATCTAATCCCTCATAATTCTCTATTTATTCAATTTAGTCCTTATTCATTCATTTCCCTTATTTTTCTAGACTCTTCCACTCTTAAGATATTTGAATTATTGGCCCTTCAACTTTCCATATTTATACTTTAACACTTCAAAATTTAAATATTTATACTTGGACCATAAAAATTTTCATAGCTTTACGATTTAGTCCCTAACTAAAATTAATATTTCACAACATACTTCTTATTTAATTTTTCTCTAACAACCCTTATCTTTTACTTTCTTTATATTTTATTTCACTAAGAATTTATCTCATATTATCTTCTACCAAGTGGGTTTTGAGGATGTGACATAAGATTACTTTCCATATTTACCAAGGTAACCCTAATTTTCCTTAAATGCTTGACTGGGCCACCAAGGCTTCAAGTAGATGGATTTCTTCACATGTTCCACAAATCGGGCCAGTTCTAGTAGGTCAAATGAGCCTCATTTAATCAATTGACCTCCATGGGAGTCATTGACTTTGATTTGCAACTCGTGCCACTAGTTACTAGTGTAATAACAAGAGGAAAAAGTTAATTTATTACATATGTATTACAATAGTTACACATAAAATAAATAATAGTTAGTACAAATTTAAACTTAAAACTAGAAAGATGAGTAAAAAAAATTAGAAAAAGTAAGATTTCTTCAAAATAAGAAAAAACATTCTTCTCTTTTCTCTAAAACAAGTCATGTGAGTGGCTAAAAGTTACCAATTGAAATTAGTTTATTGCTAACTCATATGCTAAAACATAGTGTATTACTACCTATAGTTGTTTTGTATTGAATATCAAAACAATTAACGGATGTGCTTGATTGTAGTAGCTACGACAGCTTGGCATTTCTAAAAATTATGCAAACAAAAACAAAGAACACCAAGGATTTGTTTCTATAGTTTGGTTTCCCTACGTTTCCGGAGCCTAGCTCAATGAGTAATTCAACTATCTTTAATATAAAATACAGCAAGTGAGTCACACTCTATCACACCTCAAGTATAAAGATCTCAACTTTGTTCTTAAAGACTAGAACATTCACTTCCATATTCTCCCTCAGAAAACTTGGGCAGCAAACACTCAATGTTTACAAATGATTTTCAACTCTCTCACAAAAATAGTTCCTGAATGAATATATACAAGTTCTCTCAATTTACTCTCATAGATAACCTATACAAGTATATATCAATTTCGAATTGCTAACATAGAATCTAAGTGAATACGAAGTAACTCTTTGAAAATAACTATTATAACATAAACAATTAAAGCATGAGGTGTAGGATCCCATAAAATCAACAACACAACCTTGATCAAATATCCTCAAGGCAAGGTTTAAATTTATTCACTCGAATCCAATATAATCGTCAATAGCCACAAATGTGTTTCCATAGATGGACCATAGTAATTTCAAAATATAAACACATTATCTAGTCCAAAGATTTTGTTTCATTAAATTGCCAAATCAAATATGGAAACTAACCTTACCACCCTACTGGCAACTTGCGTGGGCACTACCTAGTGCCACTCAGCTCAAATAGTACACCTTGCCTCAACAATCTACCCCCTTGGTAATTTATTGAACAAAATAAAACAATATAAGAAGCTAATCATCAAAGTCATCTATAGGTCCCCCTTAGCATAAACCTTACCTACCATACTTGTCTTAGAACATAACAAAGTAATTCAATTATTAATGCGTTATCTAGAATTTACAACAACAATTAAATACTCAATTATATTTAAGTAGTAGATAGACATAGTGCATCAAAGTTATCAACAACCAAAATATATCATGGTTTCATATAAGTTCAATAGCAGTATCAGCATCAAATTAAGTTTCCATACAAACCAATCAAAATAAAATTTCAATTTTTAAAAAAAAAATATCAGTAGATCAAATAAAAAAGCCTTTAGGATCATAATCATCTTTAGGAAACATAATTAGCTTCCAATACAACTCCTAATGGGCATATACATCCCATATAAGCACATAACAACACTTGATTAGTTCAAGGCTAAATGAATGTTGAAGAAAATGAGCATTAAAGCTAGTCCATCCGATCAGAAGTAAAACTAGTCCATCCAATCAGGACTATAAGATTACTAGACTAAGTGAACAACTGTGCAAGGATCAGTTGTGTTGCAAGCCATTCCTCAATGATATCTCTCTATCTCGGATTTGTTGTATCAACTTGATCTTAGCTCATAGTCTAGTAATCATATGATTGTGAGACTCGATAGAAGATGTCAGATTATCAACCATCCTCTTATTGAATCTTGAAATATTACTTGAAATGCTAGTGGGAGTGAGCACTTCAGCCTCCCCTATGGTAGCTGTTGGATCATAGTTTGCTTCCTCTTCAACTATTTGCTCAACTGTCTTTTCTGTAACATGCTTACCCTCCAACCACTTAGTAGAAACCTTAAGCTTAGGGAAAACCCTTTAACATCATACTTTGAATTTAGAATTTAGAATTTAGAATTGTTAGTACTTGAAACAACAAATACTGGTATTCATATTCAAATCATACTAATACCTCATTACACATAATGCCATTCAAACTTAACAAACATCATCCCATTACCATGTATCAAATAGGTACTAAGCACTTATTACATCAAAGTTTCTATATTCTCATTCAAAACCAAATTGTCAAAACATGGTCATTAACTTGCAACATAAACACCCTATACACATGCCATAAATAACCATATTTTAAACTTCAAAAATCTACCGAATCGAGTGATGATAGGTGTGAGCTTCTCGTTGATTTGATTGACATGTTACGAACGTCCAGAATCTACATAAAGATAGTGACACGTGTAAGCATATAAAATACTTAGTAAGCTCATACAATAGAAAAATTCACTTACGTCAAACTTCTTATCACATATAAATTTATTAGGAAATACAAATAAACCTATAAAAAATTTACACCATAATATCAGTATATAATGCTTTTAGCTCAACCATATAAATTACCATAACCATGTTCATTTCCAAACAAGCCAACCTTGACCTCATGATCAAAACATATTAGTTACTAGCCAAACTCAAATAGTATATCTCCAAGATTCAATAACAAATCTTCGCGATGAAATTTCGTAGAATATCTTAGTACACAGGTGAAAATAATAGTGTCTCATTACCCGTTAGGGTTAAACCTACATGATAAATTGCCTGGCCAGGACGTAATATTCTTGTATTTTTTTGGTCTGAAACATATGCAGGAACTCAAAACCTAATCACGTATTCTTGAGTCCATAACATAAGAAAGAGCTCAGAACCTAATCCTGTATTCTCGAGTCTGCAACATATGCAGGAGCTAGAAATCTATTCATGTATTCTTGAGTCCGCAACATATGCAGGAACTCAAAACCTGGGCAAACTCACTAGCCTGTATACGATAATTTACTAATTTCATCGGGATATATCTTAGATTATACATAGTTTCAATTCTCCAACAATCAACATTAACAATATTAATTAATATATAAGCATAAATAAGTAGATTCATAATGTATGAACTTACCTGTCGAAATGGTAACGGTTGAGCTATCAAAGACTAATCATCAATTTTTTCTTTTCCTCATACGTCCTTCGGTCCTTAAGATTCGTGATCTAAATTATAATTTGATTAATCATTCCAAACAACATAAAACAACATATGAGAATCATGTTCTAACTCAATTTCATCTATATCAAAATTCCTCAACTTTTACATTTATCACAATTTAATCCCTAAATCAAAACTATTATAATTTTCACCTTTGAGTTTTGATTTTGAAATCAACCTCAATTTATTCCTCCATGTAACGACCTGAATATTATTTGTTAATATTTACGAGAGTATTACAGTATTATATTGAAGTTTGGTTTAATAATTTTGGTTATATGGAAAGTTAGACAAGGTACAAGTGTATTGACTCTAAAGTTGGTTGTTTTGGAAACTAAGGTATTGGGACCTCATTTTTGTAAACTAAACTCATAAATATTCTTATTAAATACATACAGAGTTATATTAGAGGCGAATTAAATTTTGATTAGAAATTTTCGTTGAATTAGTTTTTAATTAGAGTACATGGACTAAATCGTGTAAGTGAATAAAGTAAGATTTATATAGAAATTATAAATAGAAATTGAATATCTAGGACTTGTAAAATAAATAGACCACTATTTATATGTTTTAATTATAACATCCCAAAAATAGGGGGTTAGTAGAATCGGGTTTGTGAATCGAGAGAGACTGATCATGCCTTAATTTTTTTTAAAATTATCTATGCATTTTTAAGAAATAAATAAGGTATTGGTTTGTTGGTTAAGTGCTAGTGTAACTTTTCTTGAAACCCAAGTTCAAATACCTTCTCTCACATCATTTTTATTATTTTGCAAATTTTGCCTTAAACCCTAGTATGTTACATGCCTTGTTTTTTAAAATAAATATTTCAAATTATATCAAGAATGAGTTATTATTTTGATGGTTAAACATTAGTGAATTTATCCTTGAGGTCCTAACTTCAATTCCCTTCCCATGCAAATAATTTAATTTTTTGACAAGAACCCCTTGTTTAATGTGTAGGCCATCCAAGCCTAGTTAACCTAGGTATAAATATTAATTTTTCACTAATAATCAATCTTTAATCATCCTCCTCATTTCCCTAGTCATTCCTCTCCTCCTCTCATTCTATTTGATTTTAATTTTTTTCCTTTCCTCCATTGTTGTCGTCACCCACACCTAGTTTTACCATATCTTTTTTTTCTTTTTCTTCTTCTTTTTGCCACAAGATTTGTTAAAATATTCTCCAACATATTGATGTCATTTTTTCTCATTAAAATCAGCCCCAAAACTAAAATATTGAACTCCAAGATCGATCCCGAACATTGCCAAGAAAGTGCCATTGTCGTTTCTCTCGACTAGCTTGGGTAAGCTCTCTTCTCTCTTCAATTTCTTAATTAATCTTATCCATTAAAAAAATTAAAGATTTGGAATTTGGGGGATTTTAAATGATTTCAAAGGTATATTTCTAGAATTTAATGAGATCTCAAACCGTTTTAAAATTCAGCCCCAATTTTGGCCACCATGGGTGGTGGTACGTGCGCCTCTGTGCAAGAAAGGGGGATATTTTGTTTCTTGGTTCTTGCCTATATTTTTCCAAAATTAATTTTAGTTCTTGAACCCTCCTAATTAACTTTTATACCCATTTCAATTAGGTAAAAATGTTCTTAATCGATTGGTCATTTGAAACCCACAAATCGTGAAGCTTAAGTGCAATTAAAGGTAACTAGTTTGTTAGTTCGACATAGTTGTTCGGTAAAGGTTATGAATTGATTAAATGAAGAGATTTAATCATTAATTAGTTACTTATTTTCTAGTATATAATTGAATTAGGTGTTGACTGAAATGCCACAAATCATCCGTAAAAGTGAAGAACGATTGTACGTATGGTTCACATCGATACAGTGTAAGGAATCTAACTAGTTTATATTCATAAAATAGTTATAATTTCAACGATTGGTTTGAAATCATAAATGAGCATTTGGGGTTTGTTTTAATGGTAAATTTATTGAATTTATACTAAATTTTGGTTTAGGATCATTTAAGGAGTTATTAAGGAAAATTGGAAAATTTACTAATGTGCTGCGAGGAAGTGAAAAATAAAGTGTGGGTCCTAAACTCATAAAATTATTTGCAAATGTTAAATATCATGTTATATTTGATAAATAAGATTTTTGAATGGATTGACTTAATAGCCATATTATTGATTTTGTGAGTGGCCGAGCCAGGTATGTTGCGAGCCTTAAAATATTGGAATGTTGGCAAAATTGCTAGTTTGATAGTATGGATGTTTGATTGAGTTTGCAATTGCATGTTTGAGTTATGAGATATGAGAATGTTTGACTGAATGATATAATGTGTTGAGATATTAAGCTTATGTATGATTTAAATGCATGAGATATTTGTTATATTGTGTACAGAAAATGGAGCCATTTATGCACAATGAAAATCCTTAAAGTATGTGAAACTGAACAATATTGATTGATATCAACACAATAGTAATTTAAAAGATTGGAATACTATTTCCATTTACTGAAAGTATGTTATTATTGAGAACATGCTGAGCATATCAAATGAATGTGAAATGTATTAAGATATGATTATGTATGAGATTGTGTGACATATTGCATATGCATTGGGTTGGGATTTTGTGGTTGACAGAGGAGTTTCATGGAGTACCGGTGGTATATTTAGTCTAAATTATTCGTAGTCAGTGCACTGCACCTAGAGTACCGAAGGGATTGGTGATTTTATCACATATTATATGTTATTGGCAATTGTATCGCATTATTTGACATTCGATAGATTTTCTGAAGTATTGATTATTCGGTGGTTTTACCACATCAAGCTATACTCATAATGTTTGGGAGTTTGACAGATTGGTTTTCGGGAACTCGTGTTGTGTAGCGAATGGTATGGGTAGGAACCTTTTTGCATTGCATCAGGTTCACGACATATTTGGATGTTATTGATTTGTGCTACGCATTGTATTTTGTTGTATTAAATGATATCAAAATTAATGATTGTTACTCGAATGAATGATGACCTATGCTCATACACTGTTTGATATCAATTTGATAATGGCTACGTAATGACATGAAATTCCTATGATGGTTTTATTTTCTTCTATTAATGCTAATATGTTTCATTGTATTTGATATTTTTGCCCGTTTAAATAATTATTCGACTCACATTAAGCTTTTCATAAGCTCACCCCCAATAGTGTTTAACTTTTCAGGTAAACCTCAAAATTAAGACTAGACTCGACATTTTGGAGAATCAACTTGTACCGCGGATTATTATTTTTTAGTTAAGTATTATTAAGTCTTTATTGGTTTTGACTTGCAATTTTTAATTATTTCTGGTCTGTGGCTTGGTAACTTTTCTTTTGGGGATTTTTGCATGTATGGATTACTCAAGCATAATAACTGGATAATGCATGATATTGGGCTTAAGTAAAATTTGATACTTTTCCCTATTTTCCACTACATTAAAAATGAACTATTTTTGAAAAATAAATCGTTAAGGCAACTAATTTTCCAAAATGACATGAAAAATAGTTTTTTCTGCTGCATTAGTTTACCTTCGATTTTTTTTAAAGAAGAGCGACAAGCAAACAATTTTTCTAAAACAGTACTGCCAACAATAAAATGAATCCTAAGCATACACGACCTAATGAATGAATGCATTTAAGTTAACTCAAAGTACAACTACAGTTTTCTCTAAAAGGAGTTTATTTAAAATTTTAAAAAGCAATGTAAGTTAGCTTAGCCATTTAGGTGGCTAATGTAGCCTTCTCAATCTTGCCAAAAAGTCTAGCCCGGGTTTGGAAGGCTACGTTAATGATGGCCGGTTATGTTTTGTAGGATATGTAATACATATTATATTATAATACTTAGTTATAATAATGAGTAAATAAAATAACGATGATAAAAAATAAAATGAAAACAAGTAGCATAGTGGGGAGAAAGAGAAACAACTTAACATTTTTCCACTTTCTTGCATGCAAAAGGTGGGAACAAGAACAAGGGAGAAATGACTTAGGGTCTTGATTTTTTAAGGTTCAATTGGTTAGTCAATTTAGTCCTTTTTTTGTAATTTTTATGTTTTCGGAGTCCCGATATTATGAGCAAGATGACCCATGTCCAATTTTTCAATACTGATTAAGATTTTAGATGTTATCGTTTT
The DNA here is from genome assembly GCA_013677275.1 of Gossypium schwendimanii. NCBI lineage: Eukaryota > Viridiplantae > Streptophyta > Magnoliopsida > Malvales > Malvaceae > Gossypium > Gossypium schwendimanii. Next base: position 10,913,494 of record CM025248.1, read on the forward strand.
TGAGTAGTTAAAGCTTTAGGGACTAATTTGATAGGTTTTTAGGTTAAAAGTAAAAAAGGACTGAATTGTGAAATTAATTGGCGATTTTAAGTAATAGGGACCAAATTGTGAAATTTTCAACATCTAGGGGTAGAAATGAGAATTAGGGAATTAAATTTGGCTTAGGGTGAATTTGATATTAAAATTTGGGGTTAAATGTGGAAGTTAAGTTAGTCCCGGCTTTAGGGACTAAATTGATTAAAGTGTAAAAGTTATACAAATTAGTAATTTAATGAAAATTTATTTGTGTATTAATGATATGTATGGTTTATTTATTTTGTCACTAACGGCAACTCAAATTCCTCAGAAACGAAGGGAAAAGGCAAGGTCATCGGCGAATAGCTCGGAGATTATAGTCTGTGTTTCTATAATCTAAACTATTTAAAAAAGTTGCTTTTTTACATTGCATTATTTGGTAAGTATATATATAAGGTGAGCTAATCGTTTGAAATAATTTGATGAGATGTGGAGTTGATATGAAAATAATATGGTTGGGTCTACGTGTCCATCCAAGTCAAATTAATAGGGGAAGTAAATGGTAAACTCGAGATAACAATTTGAGATAGTAATGATTTGAAAATGGCAATGCTATTGAATAGTAAATGTGATAGAATGAAGTGAAATATAGAATGAAATGTGAATTGGAAACTATAGTAGTGAATAGATATGTATTTAAGGAATGATGTTTAATTAAGTGTGAAATGAATTGAACTATGATTGAGATAATATTGCATAGCATTTTTTTAATTTGTACATATAATGTATTGTATTTTACTTTTATGTTTGGATTATAGAAATACCGTTGAGTTATACTCAGTGTAACACCCCTAACCTATATCTGTCACTGGAATAGGGTTACAAAATATTATCAAAGTTTACGATTCAAAACAATCAAATATTTTAAACTTTTAATATCACATCATCAATCATAGCAAAACCAAACAAAAACATGCATATTGTCCCTTATTCGAGCCCTCAGGACCTAAAAACACGTTAGAAACAAATCAGGACTAAATCAGAAAATTATGTAATTTTTCAGAAAAATTTAAAAATTTTCAAACTATAGGGGTCACACGGCTGGGAGACATGTCCGTGTCTCAGGCCATGTGGAAATTCAAAATAGGGACACATGGTCGTGTCCCAGCCTGTGTCTGTGCCCATCTAACTCACTAACTTGGGTCACACAGCCAAGTCACACACCCGTGTGCCAGGCTGTGTGCTAGGCAGTGTAACAGCCCGACTTGCAACCCTTTATAAGCTACATGGGTCGTGTCGCCTGGCCGTGTGGATGAAAAATAGGCCATTTACAAGTCATGTTTCTCACCCAAAGTCTATCCACCTACACAAACCAAGTTTACCTATTTTCGTACAATCAAATCACACTTAACATATGCATATCCAAGCTAGAACATCATAGTAACTAACCATACAACCAATATGTCAAAATGGCACCTCAATATCAACAATTAAACTTAATTAAACACTTGCTAAATTTCTTCATAGATCAATCAACTAATTGAACAACTTAAATGCTACGTTTACCATAATGCTCATATACCAATCTCATGCTCAACAAGTATCAATATAACCATTTCCACATCTATCATTTACCTTAACAAATTGACCAAATGCCAAATACATCCAAAGCTATCAAAACTATCCATTTAACAACCTAATGCACTATCTCATTCCATACCAACCAACATTTCATAGCATACCTTTGTGATCATTATTTCAACTACCATCATTAAGGTACTTGGATGCCAACATATCAACCATTAAACATACCACATAAACATGATAACAAGACCACTATATCATCACCCAAAATACCATATATATACAAGCCAAACATAATGGCTAATTTCATCAAACCAAAAACACCTATACATGCCATTATAACCAAAACTTAGAAACACCAAAATCTGTCGATTTAGCCGATGGATAATGTGATATAACTCTAATAAGCTTCCAACCTGAACGAGCTTCTGATTATTTAAAAACATGAGATAAATAACACAAAATAAGCATTTCATGCTTAATAAGTTTTTAATTCAAAAGCACAGCTTACCATTTCTATATATAAGCATAAAAGTAAGTTTGAATTAATCCAACATAGCTTGGAACAAGCCTAAGCTGTAAGGCCCCAGAATTTTTATTTTTTTTCTTGCAAAGGTGTGACACAACTGTGTATCTACTTCAGTGGTTAAGTGTTCTGGGTGTGTGAGAGGTCCTAAATTCAAGCCAAGACTTGGGAAAATTTTGGTATTTTTATGAATAAGCCCTATCTTTGGCTAGTAGGATTTTAAGTAAAAGTTGGCAAATAATTAACAAAATGGGCCTACTGGTCTAGTGGATAAGTGGAGTGCTGGTGTGAAGGAGGTCTTGTGTTCAATTTTCTGTGATGGTGTAGAGACAGTATTTTTTCTCTAATTTCTGCTAAAAGTTCTGTTGGGGCAAAATTTTAAGTAGCTGTGTTTTAGTGGGTTAATATGAAGTGATTTTAGGAGATAATGGGGAAGAGGTTATCAAAAAATAATCTGATTATCTTTTTGTTGTAGAAAAAAAGTAGAGTTTTGGTTTTCTCTCTAATTATCCAAACTTTTTCTGATGTTTTCTTCTTCTTTTTTTCCCTCCTCTGCCTATTCTTTCCCCTAGTTGCTGCCGAAATTTCCATTATTTTTTCCCTTCTGTTTCTTTCTTTATTTTCCAATTGATTTGGTTGTTCATCGTTGGTTGCGTATATTTGGTAAGTAACGGTTTTGTCTATTGTTAATCGTTCTTTGTTTATCTATGAAAGGGGAAACCCTTTTTGGTGTTTAAGAGTTAATCAAGGGGCTTGGGGTTTTGAATCAACGCTATGATTGTGCGAAGTCGTGGTTATTCAAGTGAGGTTCTGAAGGCTTAGGAGTGGTTACACATCAAAAACGATACTAGGTGTGTGCCCAAAATGCAGAAAATGGGATTTGGCAAAAAGTTGAAATTGCTTGCTATCGAGAAATAAGAGAAAATAATGTGAAAAATTGTAGAGAAAGGAAATAAGGGTGTTATAAACTTGGAAATCAACATTCTGCACTAAAATAGTTTTGGATAGCAGCAGTAGTCTAAATTTGAAAAATCATCAAAAATAGTGGAAATTTAGTTAGATGTTGAATAAAATATGAAATTAAATTTTATTGATTCCAGTTTTTCATGGAAGAAATAGTGTAAGCAATAAAATTGTAAGTTATGAGATATAATGAGTTTTGTGAGACAAGGTCAGAATGGGTTTAGGTTCCCCTGTTCTGATTTTGGAAAAATCATCAAAAATTGTAAAACATAACTAGGGGCTTAAATTTATATGTTTAAATCCTTAACGAGTCTATTTTCAAGAGAAACAAACAGAAACATCA
>CM025248.1:10944218-10955132 GCA_013677275.1 Gossypium schwendimanii
TATGGGTTTTTCTTTTATTTCACACTTATCTAAGAAGATGAAGACAGAAACTAAGGCAAGGGAAGGGAAGGGCAGGGAGAGGGAGAGGGAAAGAGAAATATGAAATATGAAATATGAAATTTTTATGTTTAATTTAATTTATACTTAATGCTAATTTTAAATATTTTTATTTAATTAATAATGTCATGTATCATAATTTAATTAATTCAGAGCTTATTTTTAACGTGAATTAATGATGAGTACTTAAAATAGTAACAGAATTAAACTTTAAATATATTAAAAAAATGCATAATTTAAGTACGTGTTTTTAATATAAACCTTTTATTTTTTGTTTTGAAAATATATAAATCTTATTATTAAGAGTTAATCATATATGAAAATGTGAGGCACTGAAAATATAAAACTAATAAGAGGTAAGTACACAAACAAAAAAAACCTTCTACCTGCACATTTTATTGGGTCAGAAGAGAACCTATTCAAAGCCCCCACATCCGTACCGAGACATCAAATGTTAAACTCCCTTTTGCTTTCTTTATATTGTCAAAGAAATGGATAGAATAGCATCAAATGCTAAAATAGGCAAAGTTGGAATTTATAATAAAACTACACATGTCTAAAACAATAATACGTATGGATTTTTTATTTTTTATTTTTTGTATAAACAAAAGTAGCAAAAATCTACTACACCAACATAACTCTAATGGGAGTTCACATCGGTTCTGAGTTGCTAAATTTCAGCCAACAACAATGCTTGAACACTCGTTGGAGGCTCTGTAAAAGTGCAAACCGTGTTTAAATCTCCAATAGCCATCTTCGCTAAGCAATCCATAACCTTATTTTTTTTCTTTTGGAATATGTCGGAATCTAACTTGCCAGTCCTTCACAAGAGTGGATAAGTTGTACCTTTGAAAACCTATTATCCACTGCATAACCATTGCTGATAGTATAAACCAAAATAGCATTATCACTTTCCACTTTCAACTTGTTTGAACCCTTCCTTCCATGCAATAAAAAGTCCCTCATAGATTGCCCTTGCCTCGGTTTGAAAAACTCTCGATTTACAACTGTCATTGCAAAGCCAAGTAACTAGTCTCCAACTTGATTTTGAAACACTCCCCCTACTGTAGCATAGGAATTTTTTAAAAGAGAAGCCATTGTCTGTGTTAATTTTCACCCAACCTATCAATGGTGGTTGCCAGACACTTTTTGTATGTATATTGTTATGAAGACTAACTGCACTTTTGGTATAAGTAAAGTTTCTAGTCCAAGTTATAGTAGTGGCAATCAAGGTAGCACTACTATAGCATGTATCTTTAAAAATAAAATCATCCCTATGCTTCCAAATTAGCCAAGAAACAATTGAAAACAGAATTTTCCATTCTCTATAAACAACTGTGAATCCATAAGAATTGCACATATTTGGATTAAGCTAGTCTTCCAAGGAAGAAGAGAAATATGAATGCCAAACATTTTGACTTACCAACGATTTCCAAATGCCAGTCGCATATGGACAGTCTCTAATAGCATGTAAAGTTGTTTCAATCAAACCACAACATCGTGCACAATGGCCATCCCCTGTCATTCCCCTCTTAACTCGCATCTCACTAGTAAGTAGTCGCTTTTGTAGCAATAGCCAAAGAAATATTTTCACCCTCTATAGAGTAGGTCTATTCCAAACACTTGAAACGACCCTGTAGTTTGCTAGCTCTCTTTGCTCCATAAAGTGACTATAGGTTTTAGCTGAAGAGAAAACACCTTTCGACATCCACCTCCAATCCAAGCGATCTGGGGAAAATTCTATGGCTGGTGGCATAATTGTAGCAATGTGAGCGATGACATTCCTTGGTAGCATAGTTTCAAGCAAACTCCAATCCTATAAGCCAGTGTCAGTCACCACATCACAAACTCTCAAAGTTTCATCAATCCAACCCCTGCCTATATAAAAAGATTTTAAGGGGCCTACACCCTCCACCCAGAAATCATTCCAGAAATTGACTAGACAGGCATCTCCAATCATCCAAATGGTGCTTTCTTTAATCTCACTCCACTGGTTAGAAAGCGAGCACCAGAGATGCAAGCAATTATTTTGTTCAATGGATTCAAGTAATAACCTATAGACATTATATTTGTTCCTTACCATACGAACCCAGAGTGTATTAGTACTGGTTAGGATGTTGTAACCCATCTTTAGTAAGAAAATTTGTTGAGTTTTAAAATAAACCAAAGATCAAAAATAACTAAAATTTGTGTTGAAAGATGAAAAACAGAAGCAAAAATCGGATGCTGAAGGAGAAAGAAGTTGACTTCTTCATTGCTTCATTAAGAAAAATAACATGTACATATATAGTTCTATTACATTGGAAGAAAATAAATCTTGCTTGTGCAAGTAACCAAGCTATAAAATCAGGTTAATGATAACCTAAAACCTACTAAAACTGCTAAGTACATGGCTGAACCTTAGCTAATCAAAAAGTTACAATCAAATCAAACATATGTCACATGTTACAAAAGTTAAATGATCGAAATACACCATGGACATTTGCATGTTGCATGCATGTTGCTGCATTGTTGCTTAGACACTTGCATGTTGCTAAATTGTTGTCAACTTTCAACACTCCTCTTTGGCTACAAAGCAGCAAGCTCTAATTTCCTTCTTCAAATACTCGAATCTTGTAGCAGCTAGTGGCTTGGTCAGAATGTTTGCAAGCTGAACCTCTGAGCAGCAATGAATTAAGTTGACTTCCTTTGACAATTCTGCCTCCCTTACAAAATGATACTTAATCTTGAAATGCTTGGTCTTGCCATGAAAAATAGGATTCTTGGCAATGGCAACAGCCGACTGATTGTCAACTTTGATCTCTGTTGCTTTCACTTGATCAACATTCAAGTCACACAAAAGCTTCTTAAGCCAAATGGCTTGATTAACAGCAGTAGCAGTTGTAATATACTCTGCCTTTGTAGTAGATTAAGCTACTGTCTATTGTTTCTTAGAACTCTAACAAAAAACTCCTGATCATAGAACCAAAAATACCTCAATGTACTCTTCATGTCATCAAACTGAACCAACCCAGTCACTATCTAAGTAGCCAACCAATTTCATCTTCTTAGCTTTCACAAGCTTTACTCTATAGCCTAAGGTTCGTTTGACATATCTGAAGACTCTTTTAGCAGCCTTGAAATAAGCAACATTACAACAATGCATGAATCTCAATAGAAGGCTAACTCCATACATGGTGTCTAACCTTGTTGTTCTCAAATAGAGCAAGCAACCAACTAAACTTCTGTAGCTCTTCTCATCAACTCGTGCATGGTCACTGTTGCTGGAGAGTTTTTCTCCCTGTGCCACAGAAGTACTAACAGGTTTGCAATTTGTCATGCAGAACTTGCTTAGAACTTCCAATGCAAATGTTTGTTGGCTTATGAAAATACCCTGCTCATTTTTTATTCACTTTTATACCAAAAAAGTAAGTCATCAAGCCCAAATCAGTAATCTCAAAAACATCTTGCATTTACTTCTTGAACTCCTCAATCAACTCACTCCTACAAACAGCAACCAACAAGTCATCCACATACAAAGAAACAATCAGCAAGGTTTCTTTTTTAGCCTTCTTCATATAGAGTGTAGGCTCACTAATGCTCTTCTCGAACCCCAACCTTGACAAGTATGCATCAATCCTGTCATACCAGGCCCTTGGAGCCTGTTTTAGGCCATACAAAGCCTTTTTCAGCTTGTAGACCTTATGCTCTTCACCAAGGACCTTGAATCCATCAGGTTGCTTAATAAAGATCTCTTCCTTAAGAAATCCATTCAGAAAAGTTGATTTAACATCTAGTTGATGCACTTTCCACTGTTTTTGAGCAGCCAAGGCAAACAACAACCTTATGGTGTCCAACCTTGCAACTAGTGCAAAGGTTTCAAAGAAATCGATGCCATGTTGTTGACTGTACCCCTTCACAACTAGCCTAGCTTTGTGCTTCTTCAGTGACCTATTTGCATTGTCCTGAACACCCATTTTACACTAATAACCTTTCTATTTGCTGGTCTATCAACTACCTCCCATGTGTCATTTCTGTGGACCATCCTCAATTCAGCCTCCATTACTTCTTTCTAATAGCCCTCTCTTGCAACCTCATCAAAGTAAAAAGGCTCAACAATGGTCATACCACACCTCTTATAGATGTCCATTAAGGTTCTAGTGCCTCTAATAGGTGCATCATCATAATCATTCTCAATTTCAACTTCAATTTTAGCATACTGCAAATCAAGAACATGCTGGTCTTACTCAGACAAGCTTGCATCTGCTCCATCCCATTTCCAACAACTCCCTTCATTGAAGTTCACATCCCTGCTCACAACAACCCTCTTAGTAGATGGATCAAAGACCCTATACCCTTTGTTCACACTGCTGTAGCGAACAAAAACTCCAAGCATGGACCTCTTTTCCAGCTTGGTTCTCTTCTCAGCTGGCACTAGTGTATAACATAAGCAGCCAAACATTTTCAAGTGTGAGATAGTTGGCTTGTGTCCAAACCAAGCTTTAAATGGTGTTTTGCCTTTGACTGCATTAGTTGGCAGACTGTTTAGAAAGTACACAGAGGTATTTACTACCTCAGCCCAAAAAATGTTAAGCATTTTACCTTCAAACAACAGGCTCTTAGCCATATCGAGAACAGTTCTATTCTTTCTTTCACAAACACCGTTCTGCTGTGGTGTGTAAATTGTGGTTAATTGGAGTTGAATTCCAGCTTCATCACAAATCTTCTGGAACTTTTGAGACACATACTCAGTCTCATTGTCTGACCTCAAAATCTTTAACTTGCAATTGGCTTGATTCTCAGCCAATGCCTTGAACTTGCAGAAGAAGTCGGCCATATCTGACTTTTGTTTTAGAAAGCTCACCCAACAAAATATGGTGCAATCATCATTGAAAAATGTAAAATACCTACTTCCATTCAAGGAGGAAGTCTTCATGGGTCCACAAATGTCAGTATGAACCAGCTAGAGCCTCTCTTGAGCTCTCCAAGCTTTGTTGACAGGAAAAGGCAGTCTGGTATACTTGCCAAACTGACAAACTTTACACACATCTTTCCTAGGCTCGATCTTGGACATGTCTTCAACTAAGCTCATCTTATGCAGCAAACTTAGTGACTTATAGTACACATGCCCAAGCCTCTTGTGCCACAAACATGATTCATCAGCCAAAGCTGTATGTGCCGTTGCTTCTAACTGATTCACATCTAAAATGAAGGATCTATCATGCATGGCTGCTGTCACTAGCACTTAATCAGAGAGATCTTTGATTACACAAGTCTTATCTTCAAAGATAAGAGAGTACCCATTCTCCAACAACTTACCAACAGTGAGCAAATTCTGGTCAATGTCAGGTACAAAAAAAACTTCTGAAATGGTTTTGTTACCTGACTGAGTGTAGATCAAAGCTTTGCCTTTGCCTTTGGCCTCGATGAACTCATTATTCCTGATTTTGATTTTGGACACAAAGCTGGTGTCTAGCTCCTTAAACATACCTTTATCTGAAACTATGTGATGAGTGCAGCCACTGTAAATCAGCCAATTTTTCCTGACTTTGCTCGAACTTGCAAAGCAAGAGGCAGTAAAGACATGCTCCTCCTAAGCTTGACCATCCTCAGCAGCTTGAGCTTGATTCTACTACTGTGGTTATGTTTTTGCCTTATTCTTGCAGACCTTTTCAATGTGGTTAAGTTGCTTGCAGCTTCTACATTGAATGTCAGGCCTGTACCAGTAATATTTTTCCAAATGAGTTAACTTCTTGCAATAAGTACATGGTGGAAACTTCTTCTTAGCAGTATCCTTCTTCCCTTTTTCTTTCTTTTCTAGCCAAGGCTTCTTGCCCTTGTAGCTTGAGCTCGAGCTTAAGCTTTCTCTACTCTTGGCCTAAAAAGCTTATTCAGAATGTTATTTCATTTTTTTTTCTCTTCTCTGCTCTTGTGCATAGAAAGCATTTATTAGCTCTGTCAAGGGTATAGCTGATAGGTCCGTCGAGTCTTCCAAAGAAGAGATTTTTGACTCATACTTCTCTAGTAGAGTGGTAATAACCTTTTCAACTATCCTCTTGTCACTAAACTCATCTCCATGGAGTCTTATGTTGTTGACTATAGCCCTAAGCCAACATACTGCTTGATGGTTTCAAACTCTTTCATCCTTTGATTCTCAAAGTCCCTTCTCAAGTTGATCAACAACTACTGCCTAGTATTGTCTAACCCTTGAAACTCCTCCTTGAGTCTGTCTCAGGCCTACTTTGGAGTGTCACAAGCCATTATTCTTGTGAAAATCACATCTGAACCTCTATTTTACAGGTATGACGTAGCCTTATACTTTTTGGCACAGTCCTCATTGTGCTACCTGATTTGAGCTGTTGTTGGACTAGCTCTTAGGAGTGGTGGCTCTGTGTCAGTTAGAACAACACTCCACAGATCATGAGCCTACAGATATGTCTTCATTTTCACAACCCAAATGTTGTATTTTTCACTAGCAAAGACAAGTGGTGGTGGTGGTGAAAAACTCATCATTTTGCAGCAACTAAATAAGCCAACAAAGACAACTTTTGTTTCTTTTCTTTCAAGTACGAATCACTTAAAGAATCAACACAAACTAACACATAGCAAAGGCCCTTAAAGATGACAGGCTCTGATACCATTTGTTGAGTTTTAAAATAAACTAAAGATCAAAAACAACTAAAATTTGTGTTGAAAGATGAAAAACAGAAGCAAAAATCATATGCTAAAGGAGAAAAGACGTTGAATTCTCTCATTGCTTCATTAAGCAAAATAACATGTACATATATAGTTCTATTACATTGGAAGAAAATAAATATTGCTTGTGCAAGTAACCAAGCTGTAAAATTAGCTTGATGACAACCTAAAACCTACTAAAACTGCTAAGTACATGGTTGAATCTTAGCTAATCAAAAAGTTACAATCAAATCAAACATATGTCACATGTTACAAAAGTTCAATAACCGAAATACACCATGGACATTTGCATGCTGCATGCATGCTGCTGCATTATTGCTTGGACACCTGCATGCTGTTAAATTACTGCCAACTTTCAACAAAGTCTTATTTTGATCCATAAGTGATCGAATGCCTAAAACACCATTGTTAGCAGGTAAACACACGTCTTGCTAATTAACTACAGTTGACTTTCTTCCTAAAGTAGTAGAGCCCCAAATAAAACCCCTTGCTAGTTTCTCAATTTCCTTGCAAACTGTGATTAGAAACCTCACAGTGCCCATCAAATAAGTTGGAATCGCCAAGAAAACTAAATTTGTAACATTTTCGACCAACCAGGGAGAGTCATTGAACGTCCCAACCATTTAACTTCCTTCTGACTTTATCCACCACAAACTGGAAATTAGTGTTAGATACTCGAGTGTGAAACAGTGGCATGCCTAGGTACTTCCCTAAGTCATCAACTTTAACAAAACCAAGTTTATTATTGATGGCCATCGCCACATCTTTTGGGGTGTTGGTAGAGAAAAAGATTTGAGTGTTGCGCTTATTGACTTATGTCCAGAATGAGAAAAAAATTAGTATAAAATATCATTAACACAATCTACGCCTTTATTATCAGCTCTGCAAAATAAAAGTAAGTCATCAACAAAAAATAGATGGGATAGACCCATAACTAGATAAGAAAGAAAAAAAGGCTCCCACTCATTAATCTCAACCGCCAAATCAGTCATGTGTCCCAATCACTCCATGCCCAACACAAAAGGATAATGGGATAGGGGATCCTCTTGTCTTAACCCATTTGTCGGAAGGAAAACATCAATGGTGACCCCATTCTAGAGCACTTCTATAGAGGTCGTAATGATACACTGCATAATGGCATTAATAATAAAAGATGGGAACCCAACATTTTCTAATGAATATTTAAGGAAATCCCACTACACTCTATCATATGCTTTCTCTAAATCAAATTTTATACCCATCTAAGTATTCTTGCTTTTCATGACCCGCATGGAGTGAATAGCTTCTTGGGCAATAATAATGTTGTCCGAGATGTTGCACGCAACTATGAAGCTAGCTTGATGTTGTCCAACCAATTTCTGCATTACTCACCGAAGTTAATTAACTAAATTTTTAGTAATGCCTTTGTAGATTACGTTGCATAGACTGATTGGACGATATTGTATTAAAGTTTCTGCCCCCTCCATTTTAGGAATTTGCACCAATAGAGTATTGTTGAGTCTCGGATCAATCGGATACCCCTTGAAGATACTTTGAATGAGATTGAACACATTTTTCCTCACCATTTTCCACTGCGATTAATAATATTTTGCATGAAAACCATCCACCCCTGGGGCATTTAAACGAGCCATGCTGAAGAATGCCTTCTAAACTTCATCAATTGAAACCTTAGCACTAAGAGCCCTCAAATCAGCATTATCCAAGGCTGAAAATCTTCCTCAATAGAAAAATTGTTCAACAGGAGGGGATGCATCATTAGAGTAAAGATTTTTGTAAAACTCAATAATATGGAATTTTTAATTTGTTACAAATATATAGCTTTAATTTTTATTTAGTTATCCACGTTTAAAAGCTAAATCCAATAATTTATATGTTAAGAAAATATTTTTTTATTTATGCAATAAATATAATTAAAATAATGTCATGTTTTACCATTTAAAATTAAATTAAAATCAAAATTTCTCTCCATAGATCAAACCAAATTCATTAGTAATTTTAGGATATATATTTTCTTTTAATTCTTTTTTGAAAATGAAATTAATTGTAAAACAAAAAAAAAGTAAATTAATATATTATGAAAATTTCTAAATAGATATATAATTAATAATAATGATAAATTTGATTGTTTAACACGATAAATTAAAGCATAATATTTTCTTCAAAAGTGTAAAAGCATTTTATTCCCCCACCCTCCCCCCTAAAAATAGCGTAAAGGAAACAAAAACTCAATAAATAAATAGAAACAAAAATGGTTAGAGGAAATAAGTAGAAAATGCTTTCCAGCCAACTTTCTTCCCTGCTTAATGTTAAATTTTAAAAGAAATACTTTGAAGGGCAGAAAAATTCCGAAATGGGAAAGATGAGTTGGAAATAATTCCTTTCGATAAAATGGGAGAATTTTGGAAGTGGGTAAAAGTAGTCAAAAAGTAATGATATATATGTGTTCCCTAAGAATAATGATCAAAAGAAGAAAAATATATTAACTAAATATGGAGAACGCTGTACTGAGGTGGAGTGAGGAGGCACACTTAATTAGTGATTTGGCGAAGTCATTGGATAAGTGCCAAATGGATGTGTGACTATTTTTACAATCATTGTCAGAGACTCATAAAAGAGAATATATTTATGTGAAGTATTGAGATGATGGTTATATCAAAGATTGTTTTAGATGCTATTTAAATTCAAATGTGAAACGATTATTAATATGTGTGGTGTTTAAGGGTTAGATTTACATATTAATTGGATAAAAATTTATATTCTTACTAGCTAATTAAGATTTTTTCACAGTAACTTAATTCAATAATTATGAGAATTACCATTGCAACGATTTACAAGTTTTTCAAGGTTTAATGTAAGATGCATGCATCATAATTAATGCATACAGTATACTGCAAAATTATTTTTCGAAATATTTGCTTAATATAAAAATAGTTAATTGATGGAAATTTTATTATTCAGTTCAAAATGACATCAAATCCATTGATCAATATTCTTTTAAAAACTTATATTGAACGGAAACTTATAATGAATGGAAATGAAACCTACACATTGCTCTAAGATGCACAAAAAAAAAAAAGGAAAAAAACAAGTTCATCCTTGATGTTGAATGCCCTTGCACTAAACAAAGCGAGGCAAGAGCCCGTTGGAGGGACTCAAATGAGATAGGTCATTGCTACATCCTGATTAGCAGTAACAGTACTTTCCAAAAGCAACATAAGAGCTATCTAATGGCAAAAGAGATAATGAACAATCTAGAGGACATGTTCGGAGCTCAAGTTGCCTTGGCTCGACAGTCCGCTATCACTAATTTGGTGAACTCTCAGGAAAAGTTTGATACTCCGGTTAAAGATCACTAGGGAAACATGTCTATTTGAAGAAGCTTAGAAATGCATTGGAATCTTTAAAAGGCTAAACTCAAATAGGCAACATCATTATAGAAACATCTCTATTTGAAGAAGCTTAGAGATGCATTGGAATCTTTAAAAGGATGCATGGCTGGAAGAAACAAAGATGATGTAAAGGAAACTATTGCCATGGTGGAAGCTCTGGTGGTTCAACTTACTCAAAGAGAAGGAGAGTTGATTCAAGAAAAGTTAGAAGTGAAGAAACTAGTAACTTTCCTGAAGCAAGCTTCGGAAGATGTAAATAACTTGTCGATGAGGAATGAGCCTTTAGTCGTGCTGAAGGGCCAATAACCAATAAAAGCCCCTTTATTTTTAAAATTATCGAAATGGGCCAGGTCCTGAATTAATTACCGAAATGGACCATTTCCCCCAAAAACGCGTCCACGTCAGCGCATTGTTAGGGGATAAAGCAGGAAAACGCTTCCTTAAGCAAGTGCTTTGTCCACGTGGACAGAAAACACTTCCTTGAGGGCGCGCTTTGTGTCCATGTGGACAAAGCGCTTCCTTGAGGAAGCATTTTCCCCGTTTTTTAGGATTTAGGGTTTTTTGCAATTAGAGTTAGGGTTTTGGGGGTTTTGGGGGTTTTGAGATTTTAGATTTTAGAGTTTTAAGAAAAAATTAAATAAATAAAGGTTTAGGGTTTAGGGGTTCTTAATTAAATTAATTATAAATTTAAAAAATTAGATTAGGGTTTAGTGTTTATGGTTTCTAAGGAAAAAATCAAATAAATTAGGGTTTAGGGTTACTTGAGTAAATTAATTATAAATTTTAAAAAAAT
>CM025248.1:10981561-10996631 GCA_013677275.1 Gossypium schwendimanii
AATAATTTCTTTTTCTAACTAACCACTAAATTGGTAAAATTTTTCTATCGATATTTTCATACGATTTTCTTATCATATCAATATTCATGTAAAAATATTAAAATAAATTTATCTTTAAATCGGATTTGTGGCTACGAAACCGCTGCTCTGATAACCTTGAATTTAGGCCATTACAATATTGATGAGTTAAATGATATGTTTACATATGGAAACTACTTATCTTAAGGTTGAATTCATTTGTATCATGGAATTTATACTAACTTGTGAGTTGGTGATGTTGTATAGGCTTATACTAAGCTTATGGCATTGGTATTGACTTATGCTTATTCTACGAACTGTATAAATGAAATGGTAAGTTATGTTTTGGGTTATATGAGCTTACTAAGCACTCGTTGCTTACGTAGTTTCTTTCCTTTATTCTATAGATTATAGGAAGCTCGATTTGGTTGGAAGCTTGTAGGAGACCTATCACACTATCCAGCAATCAATTTGGTAAAATTTGAGTATTTTGGCCAAGGTTTATGATGGCATGTATATGATGTTTTGTAATGATGTTTTGGTGTGTTTATGCTTTGAATGTTATGTTTGGTTTGGTGCACTTTAAAATCTTACCAAGTTATGTCATTTTGGTCACTTTCAAATGGTTGTATATAAGGTTCTTTTGGTATGTTTGTAATGGTTTGATAATGGTCAATTGTGATATGCTTTGGTAAGTATTTGAATACGATTTTTTGCATGAAATAAGGTAATGTTGGCATGTTTAGGTCAATGATGTTTGAATACAATTGTGGTGCCTTTGAATGACATATTGGTTAGGCGAATTAAGTTGTTTAGAGTGGCATTAGTATGTGTTTTTGAATGATGCTATAGTCCCTTGAAAGTGTGCATAAGTGGGTTGGTTAGTTATGCATTAATTGGGTATCAAATGGCTTGATTTTAGGTAAAATTTTAGGTTCACATGGCCTAGGACACGGGCTGTCATAGGGTCATGTGTCATTTGAAGTTTCTTAAGATTCCAAGTTAGTGAATTACACGGCCTAGCACATGGCCTGTCACACGGGATGTGGGGCAACTCAGAAAGTTACACGAGCTGGCACACTAGCGTGTGACACAACCGTGTGACCATACTCAGTGAGTTATATGAGTAAGGACACGGGCTGGGACACAGCCGTGTGTCCCTTGTTCGAAAGTTACACGACTTGGGCCTATGTCATACGGCCTGGCTACACGGCCGTGTGACCCCTATTTTTCAATTTCTGTAACTTTTTCTTAAACTTTTTGTTTTGTTTCAAATTAGTCCCGAATTGCCTCAAAGTTATCTTTAGGGTCTCGAAGGCTCATTTTAGTGATAGAATGTATGTGATTGAATGGTTTATGATATATTTAAATTATTGAATGTTATGCTGTTTAAATATTTTTGATTGTACGGTAATACTCCGTAACCTTAATTCGGTGATAAAGACGGGTTAGGGGTGTTACACCAACTGTAAAAGCTATAAACGAAGACAGTGAAGATGACTGATACCGACGAATTTTAAAGAAGCTTAACCATTTGGAGACGATTGTCAAGACGATGAGAGCAGAATCAAACTTTAAAAACTAGCTAAAGGAGTCAAGCTACATAGTCAATAGGGGTCGACATCCCTATTCAAATACTTATAACCCCAGTTGGATGGATCATTCGAACCTTAAATGGGGCGGCAAATAAAGAGGTACAAATAAAGTGCAAACTCGACAAAACCCTCATTACCAACCCCCACCCATGCAACAAAAAACTGAGGGGAGTGACTATACTTCATATGGTCAATGCTTCGATCGACTAGAGGGGGAGATGCAAACAATAAAGACACACATTTGATAAGTCCAAGCTACATTTGGATGACTCGAATCCTGAATGGGTAGTCTCTATAACCAAATGAGCCAATTAATGACGATGTTCCAAAAGAAAAATGGTCAACATCTCCCTATTAATACAGAGAACAACCCTTAGAGAGATAGGAATGAACACTAAAAGGCGATTGCTTTGCGATAGGGCAAAGAATTAAAACACCTAGAGAGCCCATCCATAAAAAGGAGGAGGTTCCCGAAGCCATTGACTAACCCACAGAGGAGGAGGAAACCAAGCACCACGAGCTAATCGAGGAGGTGGCCGAAACGGTGCCTAATCTAGTAATATTAATTTTGAGCACAACAAAGGTACCATTCTCGACACCACTAGAGGACAAGAAAAAGAAGGACAAGGTAGGCTTAATAGATTTTCTTAATTTATTTAAATCCTTCAATGTCAATTTGTCGCTCTTAAAACTAATTGATAAAATCCCAAAATATGGCAAGTAACTAAAGGAAATTATGGCACGGCATAAAAAAATGAAAAAGGACGAGTAAATTGACATTGATGCCTCGTGTAGCACGCTAATTGGTAAAAGAATACCCACGAAGTTAAAAGATTTGGTTAGTTTTATAATTCCAATATAGATAGGGGATCAGCAGTTTAGCAAGGCCCTTTTTGCGATTTAAGGCTAGCATAAACTTAATACCCCTATCGATCTATCAAAAACTTAGACTCAGGAATCTTAAAAATACCTCAATAACACTACAATTAGCCGATAGATCCTTGGTATACCCAAAAGGTGTACTCGAGGATGTATTGGTCAAGGTATGGGGATTTATAATCCTCATCGATTTTGTAGTCCTTAATTTTGGAAAAGAGCAGGGAATCCCCATTTTGTTGGGTAGGCCATTTCTGGCCCATTCTAAATCGACAATTGATCTCGAGCAAAATAAACTACTTATAAAAATCAATGTTGAGATAGAAGTGTTAAAATGTAGCCATGATTCCTAAAGTGAGGGATCAATTAGGGAAGGGTGTTATGTTTTATTCAATTTAATCCTTAATGGCCTTGATTAAAGGTACTTTCTGAGTTTTGCAAGTGTAGGTACTCGTAATGTAAGAGAACAAGACAAATGGTGAGATCTTGATAGGAATGGGAATGATTAGAAGGCCTACAATGGTCATGAATGAAAATTGATTTTAATGATGAAATTTAGAGAATTGCCGGACAAGTCTAGTAGCACGACATAGTTGTTAAACCATTGAACTTTAATTGATTTGTACATATTGTAATTTATTTTTATTTTTATTTTTTTGTTTGTAGTCAAATTTTAGATAAGAAGAGCAAACAAGTTTTCAGACACAACGAAACAAGGAGAAGCTAATCGAGGACAAAACGGACGATTGAAGGACTTTGACACATCTCGAAGGGCTAGGAGCAATGTCGTGTCACACCACGCATAGGCCATGGCACGACACAGGTACTTCAAATCCAAATTACTAGATGTTAAGATTTCGTGTCGTGCCATGCACAAGTTATGGCATGAGACGAGCACTTTGAAGCTAAAATGGATGTTTTTAGGGCGTCGTGTCTTGCCATGCATAAGCTATGTTGCAACATGCTTGTGTTTTTCAATCGAAAATAAGCCCTCTCAAGCATAAAGCCCATTAAAAGTCTATTTATACCCATTGGTTTTAGGCATGAAAACATACATCTCAAACACCCAAAGAAGAGCAAACACTCTCTACTAGCCACCACACTCTCCCTTAAGATCTAGGTTCGATTTTTTGTATTCCCTACCTCTGATTTTTACAAGTAAGTTCTCCTCTTCTATTCTTTTCATAGTATTCTAGTATTCTTCTTCTATTTCAGATTACATCCTCATTGATTGAAGAACTAATTTCGTCAGCAACTATGTAATGACCTGGTTTCTAGTGGGTCAAAAACTACGATTTCGAAATGTCATTTTCGTAAAATGAGTTCGTAGATTTTAATATTTAATATTTATGAGACTAGTATAGAAACATATTAAATTGGTCTAGTAATTTTGTTTAATTGGTAGTAAATTAAGGTACAAGGGTTATGATACTAAAGTCAGTGGAGTTGAAAATTACAATCCAAGATCTCGTTTCCATAAGCCTAGTCAGTAAATATTATTAATATTTACAAGTTAATTATAATTTTATATTAAATTGTGATAGAATAAATTTACTAATTTGACAATTTGTAAAAGTACAAGTGCATCGATTCTTGAGTTAGCAATTTTGGAAATTGAGGTTTCGGGACCCTATTTTCGCAAATCGGTCTCGTAAATAATATTTATAAATATTTATGGAGTTAATTTTTAGGCTAATTGAATCTTGAATAGGTAATTTCGTATACATAGTACTTAAATTAAGTACAAGGACTAAATTATATAAGAGGTAAAATTCAATTTATAAAAATATTTTAGTTTGAAATTAAATAAAGGGGCCAAAGTGGCAATTAACCACTAAAATTCATTTTGTGTAAATAAAAAGAAAAGAAATATAAACATAGTTAATAAAAAGAAAAGAAGAAAAAGTAAAGAAATATGTATAAGTAAAAAGAAAAGAAGAAAAGTAAAGAAATATATATAAGTAAGTATGTTAAATTAGTGGTCGTTGGTAATGGAAAGAAACATTTTTTTCTTTCACCTTCCACCTTTCGTAGCAGGGGAGGAAAGGGAGAAGCGCACGGCCTAGGGCTCAATAGGTTTGAGCTCAATTTGATTAGTTCAATTTAGTCATTTTCTTATAATTTTTATGTTTTTGAAATTTCGGTATTTTAAGTTAATTGACCCATGTAGTAGTGTTTGTTATTGTTAAAATTTGAGGGTGCTACTTTATTTGGATGTTTGAAGTTCTGGTGTTAAATGATTAACCTGTAAGCTTATATATGAAAAAAAAATGATATTTTGTAAAGTGAAAATTGTTAATTTTGAACATAGGGACTAAATCATGAGTATATCAAAATTGATATGAAATTTTTGTAGTTATTGATAATAGAGGGCTATTGAAGGATGAAATAGAAATGGGTTTAAAAATCAGAGCTCAAATATGAAAGTTAAGCTTGTTTCGGTTTTAAGGACTAAATTGAATAAAATGAAAAACTTTAGAGAAATTGTGAAAAATATTAATAGGAAGAAATATGCATTATATTGAATGTTATAAAACACTTGGGACTAATAATTGAAATAAATTTTTATATAGATCGAGATTTGAGCTAATTTGCGGATTAGTCATCGGTGTTTTGTGTGTCGCTATTTTTGTCAAGTAAGTTCATATGGAACTTACTAAGTTAATTCATGTTATGTTTGTATTTCTATAAATTGAATCATTATATTTGTTACCTATTTATTTTGTTTTACAAAGTATGATACCGAGGTAAATTGAAAACGGCTATTTGAATCCGAAATTCTATGTTTGAGATTGATTATCGAACTAGATGACTAATTTAAATA
This sequence comes from Gossypium schwendimanii, assembly GCA_013677275.1. NCBI lineage: Eukaryota > Viridiplantae > Streptophyta > Magnoliopsida > Malvales > Malvaceae > Gossypium > Gossypium schwendimanii. Next base: position 10,986,875 of record CM025248.1, read on the forward strand.
GAAATGAAAATTTGTGTAACTTAGTGATTATATGTTTTGGTATTGAATTTGGTTGGAATGTAGTATGTTATATAATGAAATGAGAAAAACTTAATCAAATCATGGAAGAGCAAAATGTTTCATTAAACAATTTATGGACAGCAGTGGAAGTACAACTTTGAAAATTCACCAAAAATTGTAGGAATAGAGTTAGAGGTTGAATCAAGCATGAAATTAAATCTTAGTGAGTCTAGTCTTCTATAAAATCAACGGTGAAAGCAATGAAATTGTATATTAGGAGATATAATAATTTGTATGAGACAATATCAGAATGATTTTGGGTTCCCTTGTTCTAGCTTTGAAAAATAATTAAAAATTGTACAAAAATTTGTAGAAGATGAAATTTATATGCCTAAAATCTTAATGTGCCTATTTTCAAATTGAACAAACAAAAACATAATATGAGACTTGTACTGAAAGATATTTAATTTTTAGTGAAGAAGAGTCGAAGCTACCTAGCAGCAAAATAGGACAAGTTTTAAAAAAAGCTGGTATTAATCTAATTTGAAATAAATTTTGAAATTTTTATAGTAAAAATGTCATTAGGTCTAAATTTTTTTTATAAAAACAATTATATCTTAATTTTGAATTCTGTAGTTTTGGATATAAACAATTTAGTGGCTACTACTCAAAAAGACAACTTTGTTAAAAGTATATATATAAATAGTGAAAGGATAATTGATGTTACATAAAAGCGTGTCATACTAAGACTAAAGATTCTTGTATAGATACTTGTAAATGAAGGAAGTGGAATGGAGAGGAGGAGGAGGAAAAACAATAGAAGAGTTATAAAACGAATTAATAGTTGATTATGGCGGATCAATCATATTGGTGTAAATTTAATTGATTATTGAGATAGAGAATTATATTAAATAGTTGTAAAAATAATATGCACTGTATGTAAAATTAGTTTTGAAAGGGAATTGAGACATTGGTGCTTCTATAACCCGACTATTTCAATTATTGTTCCTATATATATATTACTTTGTTTGGCAAGTATATAAAGAGAGTTATTCTTTGGGACAAATTGGTAAAATGTTAAAATGAAATTAAGACATTGGTTTTGAATGAATGAACACTCATTGTCGATTTTACTAACTAGCGCATGGTACATTTATTTTTCTGTTATATCGACCAATGCCTGGCACACTCATTTTTTGATTTTACTAGCTAGTGTCGGGCACAATTCATTACTACAGATTTATCCGTCAGGCACTGGGTGCCAAATTTGGTATGTTAGTTGGAATCGAATAGAGGTACGAGTTTGAGTACATTATTAAGGAAGATAATGAGAGGAAATGGGAGTAAGAATTAAAATGTGAATAATGAATGGCATTAAAATGGAATATGAAATTTTGAAAAATTTGAAAAATGTTTAAGTATTCAGATTATAGAAATACTACTAAACTTTTATTCAATGGATGATTTAATTTACGTTGTGTGCATAGGTTAGGTACTCATTGATCGGATTGTCGACTTAGCATCCAGTGGTAATCCCGGACTCAAACATTGATGGTTTGTTCTTTTGGTCTTGGCTTGTACCTAAATTGTCTATGGTCTTAGATGGTCATTTTGTAAACTCTGAAATGTGTTTTGAGGTGCCAATTGTGGCATATTGGTTAGATTGTTAGGATGTTTGATTCCAATGATGATTTAGGTTGACTTAAATGCTTTTGAATAGGTTAAAGTTGTTGTAAATTATTACTTATGGTAAAAGTGTTATCAAGATGAATTACATGTTTTATAAGGCATTTTTTAGGTACACATGGTCTAGCACATAGTCGTGTGGCCCACACGGGCTGGTGGTAATGTGATCTATAACATTTATTTATGATTTTATTGTATACGGGGCCAGTGAGTTACATGGTTTGCTCACAAGGCCACATAACTTATCCACATGGCAGTGTGACTATCTCACACTTTCATGTGGCCAGGCAAATGGGCTGAACGTTTTCACATAGTCTGAGGACACTACCATATGTCCCATGTTTTTGAATGTTTCGCAAATTTTTATTTTGTTTCAAATAAATCTCTGATCTTTTCTAAATTGTCTTTAAGGTCCTATCTATTCAATATTTATGTGAATTAGATTCAAAATGATCATACGAATGCTCGTATTTAATTATTTCTTTTAAATTTTAAATTGTTTACTTTTGAATGGTGAATGCTTGTAGCACCCTATTATTCGAGTTCGAAGACCGGGCCGGGTGAGGGGTGTTACAAACTACCCAAGGTTTTGTATACTAACTTTGTACTTTATCAATTTTATCAATTAGGTTTTTTGTTATTTTGTTTTAATTTGAAAAATGGCACCACGAAAACAAAAACGCACTACTCCAGCTCCGAGGAACATCGATGCCAATCGCTTTCATAACCCGAAAGTTGAAAGGTTCTTCCTCTAAAAGAGTGGGCATTTGTTTATCCAGGAATATGGGTTCGATCCCACCATGTCTGCTTGCATGAGATCTGGGATTTGGTACGATCCTACTATTGGAACAATTTTCGCTCATCCTCAACTGAACTAGTGGTTGACACCATTGTTTATGAATAGTATGCCTCCTTGAAGGATAGGGGGAATCATAAGAAATGGGAGGTGTCGATTCCACCTGGCGAGAGATGTCGATATTATGATGCCCCGTACTATAACCTTGACCATTTAGAGACTTTAGATTTATTCACATTCGAGGATTTCAATATGGAGGGTATAATAGATTATTTGATGGAGGGGCTTGGTGAGTGGACTTGCCCTGCTAATACTGAGGTGCCTCTGAAAGTCAATAAAGCCATCTTGTTTTCGTGGCAAAGATATGGATGCAATTTATTTGCACCTGTTTGGCACCGACATATAATGCTTCTAACGTTACCGCCTATCGAGCGATTATGCTTTATTTTATTTTACAGATAGATGAGATTTGTATCATCCACTGGATTTACGAGGAAAGGCTAATGTCATATGGAGCAGAAAGAAAAATATGTACTTCTCGCATTTGATTACCGCTTTATGCCGCCGAGCTGATGTGCCCATGTCATCAATCGAGCTATTTATGAGACCTACGAGGAGCATGATTGGGGATTACCTATACAGCTAGTTCATTGAGCTCCAATGGAAACAAAATAGGAAGAAGGAGCAACGAACAAAACATAGGAGCAGTCCCTAGAGGGTCAATGAAAAGAAAAAGTAAAGCATATACGTCGAAGACGAAAAGATTCACAGACATGCCTATTTCAGAGTGGTAGACATGATGGATGCAAGATATGGTTGAAATTCTAATTCAAATTGCATAACAAAATGGATGGCCAACACCAATACCACTCTTAGAAATGTTTGAGCAATTTCCACCATTAGGCTAGAAGGGCACCAATGGCGAAGATGATGATGATGATGAGGAGGAGGAGGAGAAGGAGATGTTGATTGTGTCACTAGATTGTGAGTGCGTATTTCGACCAGATCGCTCAGCGACGAAGGGAGTAGTGATCTGCGACCCTAGCCATCACATCCGGACCTAGACTTCAAAAAGACGATCTACTGAAGTGTTGGCAAGGTGCGAGAGGGGCAAGGCACTGATGATGGAGGAGTTAGAACCTGATTCTTACTAGTTCTGAACATTTTTTTTTTAATTTTTGAACTTTGTAATCTAATTTTATTTGGGATGATTTTTAGTTTTTGTTTTAATTAGTTAGGATTTAGTATTCTATACATATATTTGTTTGTTTTAATTTTTCTTTGTTGGAACCCTAAAATTTTAACGACACTACCAATGTGAGCCAAAACTGAAATGAGTAGTCCCACCACTTGTTTTGCATGAATCACACTAATCGGGTAACCTCTTTCCTTTATATTTTTATTGCACATTAGGGAAAATGTGCCGAATAAAGTGTGGGGGGTGACTTAGGAAAATTTTTAAAATTTTCTGTTATTTCATGTTGTGTTTCTACTTTTTAGTAATTTTTAAACTATTAATTTTACGTGTTTTTTATGTTCTTGTGCTTGTAGAAATACAAGTGATTAGTTAAGAGCATGTTAATAGGATTTTGTAAATAATCTATAAATTTAGTTTGATAATAATTGATTATAAATTTTCTACTTTTAGACTAATTAGTTTAATTTATTACACTGTGAATAGATTTAAGATGTTAAGTTGATCTTCCAATTGATGTGGCAAATTAGGCTTTCCCGAAATACTTAAGGAGCTTATTCTTGAGCAAAATAACATTTTTTTCGTAATTTTTAGATTTTAAGTTAATAAGTGAAAATGTCTCGTTTTTGCTCATTTTGTGACCTAATTTGGCCAATAGTGCCCTTTGGGGCCTAACTTATGATTGAGTAGTGTAGGGACGTGTTTGAGGTTAAAAACGAGCGAGAATGGAACTAAAGGAAAGGGTATCGCAATATCCACACCTTGGAATCGTGATACCTCCAATAGTATGGAAGATTGGAGAGACCATTCATTGGTATCGTGACATAGACATCGTCAGAGGGACAAAACTAGAACAAAGGGTAGTCTTTGTCCACCCAAGCATCGAATCACCCAAGACCTATGTAGGGGCAATTTTGGCAATGAAAATCCATCAAATTTTAACCTAAAATTGCCAAAATTGGCCGAGGAGGATAGACACACACATCAACTTAATTTTAGCTTTAGTTTTCTCTAGGTTTTCCCTTAGTTTTTCTACACTTTTTCTAGGGTTTTCATTTCCTTTTCTTCTTTCTTAGTTTTAGAGTTTATTTTTTTGCATTTACTTCTTGTTCTGGATGTTCTTAGTGTTAGTTAAGTTATTTATCACTATAGCTTAGGTTTATTTACACTTTCAGTCCCTGTACCTTGGTTGTAAGACATTTTTAGCTTTAGTTTAATGTATTTCAGTTTCTTCTACTTTAAATCTGTTAAAGTTAGTTCCTTTTATGTTTATTGTTTTATATTTCTTTGTTGAATGCTTTTAATTTCTTGTTCTTGAAGTTTTCTTTGATAACAATCCAAACTTTTATATTTTTCGTAAGTTTTACTTTAATAGCTTCTTTGCTTTTCATTTCCATGTTCATTCCCTTTATTTTCAGCATGAGTAGCTAAACCTAAAAAGTGGTTGGTTGATGGAGATGTGGGTAAGCTGATTTTTGGACAAATAGCTAAATCGTAATAAATTGGACTAAATCAAATAGACCTAAAAACTTAAGAAGTGCATCCCCAAACGAAATATCTAGGCAAGTGAGACCGAAAGGTAATCTTGTAGCGCACTTGCTCATTAGTCTCGAATTAATCGGTGAGAGCGAGAGGTAAACCAAAATTAATTCATCTAAGTAGGTAAAATTGAGATCGAAAGATAAAATGGGGCCACTTAGTAATTTAAGGAATTTAAGTCTCTAGTTCGATAGCCGATGAACCATAGCAAAATCAATCAACCACTGTTAGTTATTTATTTGGTTAATTTCTTAGTTTTATACTCTTTGCAATTTAGTCCTTAGATTAGCATATTTAATTTTCTTGCAAAATTTTCTTGTTATGATTTTCCGTACTATAAAATCATATTAGTAACCACTTTGACTCTGTCGTGTATGCTATTTATCTAATAATCGCCTTCTCCTTTGGGTTCGATCCTTGGAATACTTCGATGTTCCATTGTAACATTACAAATATTACAACTGACCTATACGCTTGCAGTAAAGTCGTGCTTATAAAATTGTCTGATAAAATCATTTGTTTTTTGTGCACGTACAAACGCGATCAAAATTTTTGGCGCTGTTGCTGGGGTGACGATGTATGATTGAGTAATTTTTAGTATAAATTTTAAGTAGAGATAAGTGGAAAAATTAGGATTTATAGATACAACATTGTTCTTATTTGTGTTTATTTCATTTGTAATTTTTAGTTAATTTTTGTCTCTCTTTTGTGCTTGTAGGAGACGTTGTATGACTCAGATCGGTAATGGGGTCTTACTATTTGAGTTAGAACCAGAATGTATCATCACAAACGTGAGGAGGCTGCAACATCCTAGAGACGTCCCACCTCCACAAAGAGAGGAACCCATCAAATATCCGCAAGTAGAGATTCAACAACCACCACGCCTACCCATGGAGTAACGAACTTTGCGTAACTATACGATGCCCAACTTAGATTCTGTTTGAGGTAGCATTAATTGCCCAACAAATAATGCTAATAACTTCTAAATCAAACCAGCCATGATCCAAATGATACAATCGAACTTTCAATTTAGAGGGTCAGTGAATGAGGATCCAAACCAACATCTCAAGAGATTTCTAACAATTTGTGATACATTTAAATATAATGGGGGTATCTGATGACGCTATCCGTCTATGGTTATTCCTTTTCTCTCTTACTGATGATGCTTTTGTGGGGTTAGATTCACAGCCGATAGATTCTATCAATACTTGGGATGAGCTAGTGAGCAAATTTTTGGCAAAGTATTTTCCCTCGAGCAAGACAGTAAAGATTCGACTGGATATTACAAATTTTCGGCAACTGGAAGGAGATTCATTGCACGAAGTATGGGAGCGCTTTAAGTTAATGCTGCATGAGTGTCCATATCATGGCTTACAAGATTGGCCGCAACTTCAAGTCTTCTACAATGGGCTTGATGGAAACTTATGCTCTAGTCTTAATGTAGCATCCGCGGGAGCATTCATGTCAAAGACATATGCCGAGGCTTGTCAACTTATCGAGGACATGGGGATAAACTCTTACATGTGGCTGGCTGAGCGACTGTAACAACCTATTTTTCAGTGGTGTTGAAAATAGTGGTTTCAGGACTACAATTCTGAAGAGTAATTCTATAAATATTATTATTTAATATTTACGAGTCAAGCATTATGATATAGTGAATTTTGATATGATAATTTCATTTAATTGGATAATTAGTTAAGTATAAGTGGTTTGTTTCTATAAACTGAGCCCTTAAATATTTAATATTATATAGGTGTATTGAAATTTGATCAAAAAATTTTAACGTTTGGATGGTTAATTAAGGAAAGATGCCTAAATTGTAAAATTCGTAAAAGTTAATTGCTATGAGTTTATTTGAGTTTATTAGCTATGAAACCATGATTGAGGGATTTAAATGGTATTTAACCATAGTGAACGGTTGTGTTTGTCTTTATTATAATAATATGTTAATTTTATATTTTAAGATAATGACAATTAAAAGTTAAATAAAAAAAAGAAAAGAACAATTAATTGGCTTGTCATCTTCAACCTCCAAGCCGAATGTGAAGAGAAAAGCAATCCCTAACTCTCGTCCAAGTTTAAAGCTTTAATTAGTAAGTGATTTCTAGCTCGTTTCTTGTAATTTTTATGTTTTTGAGAACGTTGCAACTAGGTTCAGCTAACCCGTATCTCTAATTTCAAAACTGTTAAAGATTTTAAAACTTGCCATTGATGAATATTATATGTTCTTTCTAGAAAATGGTAGATTCGGAAGCTATAAAATGTTTAAGGACTATTTTATAAAGTGATTTTTTGTTAATTTTGAACATAAGGACTGAATTGTTAATATCTTGAAATTGATATGAAATTTCCATGATTTTTTATAATAGGTGGCTGTAATAGAATGTATTTGAAATTGGTTTAAAGTTTGAAGTTCAATTTTGAAAGTTATGATAAGTTTGATTTTATGGGCTAAATTAAATAAAATGTAAAAGTTTAGATAAGTTATGTAAAATAAAGATTTAAAGATTATAAGCATGAATTTGAGTAGTATTATGAGATTGGTATTGATATTTGAATTTTAAATATTATTTAGATCAAGTTGTTGACATAGGCAAAAAAGGAAAAAATTGCCGAATAGTTGTAAACTCAAAAATATATAGGGTTTTTCTATATATTTGTACCACCTTTTTACTTAATAAATATGTTAATCTTGGGAAATTGTTATTAAAATAAGTGAATTTTTCTTAATTAGTAATATTGGGTATGAATTTATAAAGAATCTGAAATTGTGCTTAATTACATGATTTTTGAACTAAAGGTACTTTTATCCCATTTAAAACACGTTTATCTTGGTTCCAGTTCTACTTTGGCTGTGATTGTTCTAGCAAACTTAACAAAACATCAAGAGGAACAATTGGTTGCTATTTTAAAGAAATTTTAAAAGGCAATTGGTTGGACCATAGTTGACATACGAGGTATAAGCCCTTCATTTTGAATGCATAAAATCATTTTAGAGGAAGGTGAAAAAGGTAAAATTGATGGGCAAAGAAGACTTAACCTTGTCATGAAAAAAATAGTATGGAATGAGGTTATCAAATGGTTAGATGCAGAAATTATTTACCCCATCTCAGATAGTTATTGGGTAAGTCCGGTACAATGCATGCCAAAGAAAGATGGGATCACAATTGTCAAAAATGAATGAAATGAGTTAATCACGATGAGAACTATCATGGGTTGGAGAATCTGTATTGACGATAGAAAGTTGAACCAAGCCACTCGTAAGGATCATTTTCCATTGCCTTGCATGGATGAAATGTTAGATCGACTGGTAGGTAATGAATTTTATTGCTCTTTAGATGGGTATTCAGGATAAAACCAAATAGTTGTAGCCCTGGAATACCGTCATAAAACTACTTTTACCTGTCCGTACGGTACATTTTCTTTTAGGCGAATGCCTTTCAGCTTATGTAATGCACCTGCCACTTTTCAGCGATGTACGATGGAAATTTTCACTGATATGGTTGAAAATTATGTTGAGATTTTCATGGATGATTTTTTTTGTTTTTGGTAACACTTATGATGTGTGATTGAGTAACTTGGAAATGGTACTAAAAATGTGCGAGGAGATGAATCTTGTCCTTAACTGGGAGAAATGCTACTTTATGGTTAATGAGGGAAATTTCTTAGGATATAAAATTTCCAAAAATGAGATTGAAGTGGATACAACAAAAGTCGATGTAATTGAAATATTACCACTCCAGTTAGTGTGAAAGGAGTTAAAAGTTTTTTAGGCCATGTCGAATTTTATTGTAGATTTATTAAGGATTTTTTTAAAAAAAATTCTAAACCTTTATGTATGCTTTTAGAAAAGAGATATTTTTTTTATTTTAACAGAGCATGTTTAGAAACTTTTTGGAAATTAAAATATTTATTAATTTCAACCCCAATAGTTATTACACCTAATTGATACTCACCTTTTGAGTTGATGTGTGATGCAAGCAATTTTGCTGTTGGAGCTGTGATGGGTCAAGGAAAGAACAAAGTGTTTCAGCCTATCTACTATGCAAGCAGAACATTGACAGGAGCCCAGATTAATAATACAGTAACTGAAAAAGAACTCTTTGTTATATTTTTTTGCTTTTGATAAGTTCCGTTCATATCTTACAGGTACCAGAGTTACAGTGTTTACAAATCATGCGACTATTAAGTATTTACTTACGAAGAAAGATGCTAAACCAATGCTATTTCGATGGATAATTTTGCTCTAAGAATTTGACCTTGAGATCCAAGATAGAAAAGGCATTGAAATCAAGTAGCCGATCATCTATCGAGGTTGGAACAAAATAAGGTAACTTTTTCACTTCCAATTAATGAGAATTTTCCTGATGAGCATATCTTCGAGGTAAGTGTAAACGAAAAAATATATAGGATTTTTCCTATATAATTTATCACCTTTCTACTTAAAATTGTTGTTAAAACCAAGTCATTTCTTAATAAATTAATGAAATATGTGAAAAATATGAAATTAGGACATAGAAATTATTAAAATGTGATTTTAT
>CM025248.1:10997658-11011807 GCA_013677275.1 Gossypium schwendimanii
ATCTCTTACTTCTAAGTCCATCAATGATTTGTTTAATTTACCTGATGTTGAGGAAGATGAGTACTACCCTATGATGAACAATATCAATTGGGATTTTTTGAGAATAAAATATCTAATTAATTTAAAAATTTTTATTTTTCATTTTTATCTTTATCTTTGTCTTTAATTTTAATTTTAAATTTAATTTAATTTGTTTATATTTAATAAAGGGGGTTAAATTGGCCCAAGTACTAATCAATTTATTTACTTTTAAGCAATTTAGTTTGTAAATACAGTTTGGGTTTAAAGCTTGAACAACAAAGAGAAGAAATTTACCCATTGTTGCCGTCCATAAGGGTTCCCTAAAACCTTAATTTATCCACCATTTTTTCCTTCCATTTTTACTTGTCGCCCAAGTCACTTAAAGTAGCTAAAATTTTGCTGCAAATTTGCCCTAATTCACCTCTATATAAACCCCTCTCTACCACCATATTTTTTACAACCCTTCAAGTAATTAGCTTCATGCCACTGCAGGTCCGTCATTGTTGCAAGTCAATCACCACCGCAAATCCCTTGCTTCATCCATTGTCGAAATTTTGCCAATTTTTTGGGAAAAATCACCATGTCTGGCAAAAAAAGCTAGATCTTCCAAGACCTCTGCTGATAATCTCAATGTGATTCAAGATGAGGAGGTGAAAGAAAGGTTTGATTCCATCTTCAAGAATTAACCTATGATGCCAAAAAAAGGTTTCAACTTGGAAAACAATGATAAGATGGTTGTGCCTTTGCCGATTCGAAGGACAATTGTTGCCCTTAATTGGAATTATTTTTATGATGCATGATCTTTGCCTGAAGAAGTGTTAGTTCGAGAGTTCTATGCCAATTTGACTAAGCTAATACTTCACTTTGCTTAAGGGCCTAAGTTAAAACAAAAGCAAACCTGAAGGGCCCGTATGTTCAAGGTTGCATCACATCCCATGATCTTGAGAGGTTAGTGGAGAATGTCCATGAGCTAAACCCAACTGAACTAAGTAAACCAACAGAACCAAAAATTGATGAGTCATGAATCAAATCCAAAATTGAGGCTAACTCAGTTACTGAGACAGAGAAGTAGAATCTAAAGAAGAACTGAATGATCCTAATCTGATAGAGGAACCAGAAGTCTCTTAACCAAGAGAAGTCGAATGCTGATTAGCCAGTGGAACCAAGTGTTGATCCTCAGTTGAATATTCCTATGCCTACTTCTTCAAATACTATGAAGAAATTGGAATTGTCAATTATGATGGATATGATGAAATTTATGCATAACTAACAATAGGCTGATTAGAAATATGCAAAAGTTAGAGATGATTCTGTAAGAAATACTTTTAAAAATATCTCTAACAATTTTGTTCCTGAGTTTCCAGGTTATATCTTTGAGTCATGGAAGGAAAATGAGAATGAAAGCGAGGATGAAATAGCAAAGGAGGAAATTGCTTTGTTTTCAAAAGGGGTAAGACATTTCGTAATGAGGAAATTGCTTCACTACTTAAGTATGTTGAAATAAATGAATGTTTAGAAAGAATTTTTGTTCATAAGTTTGTTCAAATGAAAGCATGATTTCTGATTTTATCTAAGTTATTCGTATGTTATCTTGAGTGATGGAATGATTGTATGATCTTTAGTCTTATGTAATATTTGCCATGAAAATTTGATTTCTTTAGAAATAGACATGTATGAAGGTTTATGTCTTTAGAATTGACTTAGTAACTTTCTTGAGGCGAAATCCTAAGAGATATAAGAATCTAAGATGATATAGGCACATTTCTTTGAATCGTTTGAGTCTTTCAAGTCGACCTTATTAAATTAACCCTTGAAAATTAATTTTTGAGCTTAATGGTCTGTTTATTGCAAAGTACCTAAATTATAAGCCATATTATCATTGTTTTTATTTTATCTTATTCTTTTGCACCTATCTTTACTAAATTTATCTTGGTGATCAAAGTTTGGGGAAAAATATGAAAAGATGTACATGCTCTTCTCATATTTAAAAAAAAGGAGAGAAAAAAGAAAATGAATAAAGACCAAAGATAAGTTTGCTCAAATCTTGGAAAAAAAATAAGAGCAAAGAAAAGATTGCTCAAATTCTCAAAAATAAAGAGCAAAGTTTGCTCAAAGTCTGAAAAAATAAAAGTCAAGCATTAGTTCGAAATAAGTTTGGGGGTGTTTAAAGACCCAATGTTATGAAGGTTGTGACACAGAAAGATCCAAGACAAGTTAGGGTTAAGATGATTGAACATAAAAATTCACTTCTCTTTATCCCTACCTTTAGCCTAGCCTTATTACAACCTAATAAAGGACCTAATAATTGGATGATTATACCAACTAAATTAGTGGAGAGGAATTACTAAGCTCAACTTATGAAGATCACTAATTAAACCTTGGGATTTCTATGTTTAGTATATAAGGAAAACATATTGACTGGTGAATGTTATGTATGACTTTGAAAATGCAAGCATACTATGACTTATGTTGACATTATGATGTACTTAGTATAAAGTTGGAAATAATATTTGCATTCGAGCTACTTGTCAATAAAAAATATTTTTGAGCATGATTTTGTTGATGCATGATTATTTGCGAAGATTGATGCTACTTTATCATTTTGCAAAATTACCTTAGCAAAAGTTGTGTTGTGCATGAACATTACTCGGGACGAGCAATGGTTTAAGTTTCGAGGGTGCATAAACTCGAAATTATATAGGGGTTTTCTCTATATTTTTACCACCTTTTTACTTAATAAATATGTTAATCTTGAGTAATTGTTATTAAAATAAGTGAATTTTACTTAATTAGTGATATTGGGCATGAATTTATAAAGTACGTGAAATTGTACTTAATTACATGATATTTGTACATATTTTATATTATTTCATGTTAATTTATTAATGTGTTTTTTTACTATGTAGGAAGACCATTGAAGATGTGATTAATATGAATGAAATATGAACATGCACAAATCAATTCATGTGGATGGCAAGACCATGCAAACTGGGTTATGAGGTTGATAATTTGAACCAGTAAAAGATGTGCTAAAAGATTGACATGTTTGCTAAATTATAGGACTGAGAAATCGTCCAACAATGGGGAATTAAAGCCCAGTTTTGACACAAGTAGATGGCTGCCCAAAATGGAGCTTTGGAGTATTTAATTGAAGGTCCTTATAGTTGGAAAATAATCAGAAATCAGCCTAACAACTTCGCTGTTGAAACCGTCCACTCTATGGCTATTAATAACCTTGGTTTGAATTCAAAATGAGGAGACTAATTCATCCCCTTTTCCATGAATTGTAGTCGGCCATATGTGAGAGAAAAGGAAAGAATTTGAATTTTATTTTAGCAAACTCTACCCCTTACCTTCACCTATAAATACCATGCATCAATCCCTTAATCCATTATCCCTCATATCTTATTTCTCTTCTCTCATTAGCATTTTCTCTACATTCTATTTCCCTTTTCCTTCCCTTTGCATAGCTACCCATTTCCCCTCCTATCCTTTAGCCAACATAAGCTTTGTCAAAAGCATTCTTTGGTCGGCCACCTTAGGAACTCCTTAACAAAAGAAGCATCGAGCAGAATGGAGGAGTGCATCGGTCAGAATAGATCCGAAAGGCTGTTGAACTGAATAGAGTTTACTCTTTCCTTTTGTTATTTATTTTAATTATGTTTTCTTTGAGTTTATTATTTTTTACATCAACGAAGATATTTTAAATCCTATTTTCTAAGATGATTATGTTAATTCCATAAGATTGATTTTATTCATGTTTAATATGTTTAGACCTCAGTCGATCATGTTTTCAATTAATATCATGATGCATTTCATTCATACGTGATTGGGTGCACTCAGATTAGCTGAACGATCCTAACCAAATAAAGGCTAGTAGACACATAATTGAAAAGTGCAATGCTCAATTTAGATCCTTAAACTAGACTAAGTTGAGGTTCACAATATCTTAGTTAGCTCTATTATCTTGTATAGTTTTTAGGTTTATGTAGTTAAACTGTTGCAAATGTAAATGTCCTTGTGACCTTACATAAATGCTAAGAAACCCTTGGTCTAATATGATCGGTAAAGTGTATATTGCACTAAGTAAAACATCCGAGAATGTAACACCCATAATCCGTACCTGTTACTGGATTAGGATTACGGCGTATTACTGCACAATCCTGAACAATCAATAACATATAGCATCAAGTTGCCGAATTAATTAACAAAATTTCATCATAAATCATATTGGAGTAATACATAAATTTAGGAACCTTAAATCAAGCGTACAAGGCCTTAAATTTTTTTTGAAACAATCAGGGACGAATTTTTGGAACAATTCTGAACGTTCAGGAAAAAACTAAAAATTTTCACTATAGGGGTCACACAGCCGTGTGGCTATCCCATATGCCATTGTGCTACTATACACGCCCGTCTGCTCACCCGTGTAACTCACTAACTTGGGTCGTATGGTCGTGTCGTAGGCCATGTGCCAGCCCATGTGAACTTTGCACCTAAAAGTTCAGTGCACACACGACCTTATGATAGCTCGTGTTCTAGGCCGTGTGTGTCCAAAAGTTACTTAAATCATGTTTATTTTTCATCCAATTGCATAGATACCTAAACTAGTTCTCAACACAATATTATAAGACTTCAAAATGCATTCCAATTACACGTAAAACATGCCAAAACAAACATCCAAAGGTCTAACTGATGTGCCATCCATGACACCACATTTCAAGTAGTTTCACAATTCATTTCCTTAACTAAGTTTACAAGCTACAAGCACATTCAAATAACCTATTTTCTATCTAAAAATGCTATACCATAAAATCAAGTATGTACACATTAACAACAACAACAATAAGTACATATGAACCCTTACAAACATAATCAAATTCTCCTATTACATGCCATATAAGCCAAGATGTATTCAAAAGCTACCAAATGATCCCCAGATAGTGTGATTCTTCAAGCTGATCTGATCTCTCGATCCATAAAACGTTTCTACAAGAAATAAGATAAATAACACGAGTAATCTTTCATAAAGCTTAGTAAGTTCGTCGGTTGAACTGTAAAGCTTATCGAATCAAACATAATAATAATTTAAATACAAGATTAATGAACAAAATTCCTGTCAACAAGGTTATTATTAGAATTTTTGTCAATCACAACTCACAATAGGTGAGAAATGCTCAGTACAATAATACATATCAGTTTCCACTTTTCAATAAATTTTTAGAAATCAATAAAACATAGCCTGGTGAACCAAACAGAATAACATTGACTACTCGAGAAATGCTTGTATATCCATTTAATTCCTTAAACATCACAAACATCATTAGTTAACATATTTATATATATAGTATATAATCACACTAATGCATAAATATTCATTACAAATTATACTAGTCAAAACATTCATCTCACATTCAACTTATGATACATATCTCACCTGAAATATATTACTTGAATAGCAAATGGTTAAAGGATGCCATAGTGTCTTTCAATCATAATCTTATTTGTCTGATTCATGATACCATGGCGTCTTTCAGCTATGGTCTTACTCGTTAGAATCATGATGCCATAACGTCTTTCACCTATGGTCTTACTTGCTAAAATCATGATGCCATAACGCCTTTCAATTATGGTCTTACTCGTTTCCGGTATGATGCCATAGTTTCTTTCAACTATGGTCTTATTTAGTTCTGGTATAGTGCCATAATGTCTTTCAACTATGGTCTCATTTGTTTCATTCAAACTAACAAATTTGATTCACATATATACACAAATAGATAATAATTCATCGAAATAATAATTAATTGAATTACCAAGTTACGAACTTACAGGACTAATTTGCAGTAACGGTTCAAAGTATCTTAATTGGTGATCGACGTCGTATCAATTCATTTTTTCCATTTTCAAGTACACACATCAATATAAAATAACATTATGCAATGAGGTTCATATAATACATTTAAAAATGTACTAAAATTAAACTAAACAAACTTACTAGACTAAGTTGCAACAACGACAAAGTACAAGAACTATTCATCAATTTTCTCTTCCTTCATTTTTCATCCGTTCTTGATCTAAAATAATAATTTCATTCAATTAACTATTATACCCTTCATTATAACATTTAATTTTCATCTTTTCTTAGCCATTACCTTCCACTACAAGCACAAGGGTCTAATTGCCCTTTAGAACCCCCTTATTAAACCTTTTAAACTAATAGTGATTGACTTTTATAGGTTTTCCAATTTAGTTCATTTTCTTTAATTATTAATTAATTAGGATATAATTTTAATTTATCAAAATCTAGAGAATTCCACATCAATACCATCATTAGGCCATTTAAGGATGGTCCAATTACACTATTGGTCCTTCTATATTAAATTTCAATTAAACAAACTTTATTTCAATTTAATCTTAAACTAATTGGGACTTAATGAATATATAAACCAAAAGTTAGTGGAATGATTGACATCCACCACTGCTTGGAATTTTTGGCCATGGTTTAATCATCATTTTGGTCCCTTTAATAATTAAATCTATAACAATTCACTTTTGTCTCCTTTACAATTTAGTTCTTTTACTGAAATTAAGCAATAAATCATCTAAATTACTGAACCAAACTTCAATTCACATATATTATGACTCTATAAATATTTAATAAAAATATTTACAGCCTTAAATAGCAGAAATGAGGTTCCAATACTTCATTTTCATAACCCACTCGACTTTTGAGCCAAATCACTTATACTAACTTTTAATTCAATAATTAAAATTCATCAAATCAAAATTCAATATAAAATTATTATAGGCTCACATAATTTAAATACTAGTTATACAAAATTACTCATAGGATTTGTGGTACTGAAAGCACTGTTTCTGATACCGCAGAAAAATAAGCTTTTATAGAGAGAACTTAATTTGGTTTCCAAACTCATGAAAGATCAAGTTGCCATGGAAGTATTTCTGAACATTATTAAGCATGATGAAGTGAATTAAAGTGATTAATATAATTATCCTATCCCATTTAATGTTGAATTTTTTTGTTGCTAAAGCCATTCACTCATACATTTAGGTAAATTGCATCTAGATTAAAATTGCATTAGGGATCACTTTTTGCATCTAGTTAATTTAATCATCACTATCCAAAATTATTGAGTTTTTACATCAAATCGTTATTTTTAATTTTTCAATTAATTGGTTAAGCTTATACAGTCCCTATGGGGACGATAACTCATTCTTACTTATTACTTGAACGACTGTGTACACTTGCTCATATTCCTCGTTACAATAGTCCTTGGTATCTAAAGCGTTACCCTTTTTTCAGGTAAGTTTGTATAGAACATACTGTATTCTATTATTATATTTGAATTTTGTGTCTATACCTATTAATTATATATATACAAGTGTAATTTTTATTAATACGACATCTATTGGGCTAAATTGTAAAATAATAAATTTAAATGACAATAGTGAATAAATGAGTAGTATTGATAGATCGAAGTTTAGATATGATTGAATGATGTGTATGTGATGTATATTAACTTGAGTTTGATATGTTGTTATTTGAGATTACAAGTATGGTTATAAACCAAAATCTCACCTATTTGATCTTGTTGTGTTATGCCATGATAGGGAACTATTTTTCATAATGATTTGTATATTATGCCATGATAGGGAACTATTTTGCATAATGATTTGTATATTTGTTAATTGATCAAGGTAAGATCATACAATATAACTAAGTTTAAATTGTTGTTGAAATATGTTGAAATATGTATTTATGTTTTATTGAAAGTTTGAATTGGATATGAGCTAGTACACCAATTGAGAATCGAATCTAATTGAAATGAATTGTTGTGAAATGGTCTGATTTGAGACTAAATCCTAATGAAACTAGTAAAAGTATCATATACAAGGTTATGAGTTCTTGCCCAGGTTCCCAATTCCTGCATATGTTGCGGACTGGAGAATACAGATTTAGGTTCCCAATTCCTATATATGTAGCAAACTAGAGAATACAAGTTCAAATTCCCAGCTCTTCCATATGTTGTGGACTAGAGAATACATGTTTAGTTTCCCAGCTCCTGTATATGTTACGGATTGGAGAATACAGTAATATCAAACCCTGGCCAGGAAAATGATTCGTGTAGCTTCAATCCTAACGGGTGACCAGACACTATTACTTTCACCTGTATATAGAGTACTTTTATGAAATTTCATCAGGTAATATTGTGAATAAAAAGGTGATTTTATGCTATTGACAGTTGGCTAAGTTATACTTATGAGTGGAATATAATGTATCATTTGATTTGAAATGAAAATGTGAACAATTATGGTTGTATATGTGATTGAGTTTAAACCTTATATGTTTAATGATGTTGTTTGAATCTTGATAAGTGTACATGATGCGAATTGAAGGGTGAACGTGAGCAAGGTGATAAATTAGAATAAAAAATCATGTTATATTTCATGTTGAATGTGGTGTTTCACCATTTGAGTTTATATATATGGATTTGGTTTAAACCTCACTTGATTGATGTTGTTTTTGGATGCCATGATA
Organism: Gossypium schwendimanii; assembly: GCA_013677275.1. NCBI lineage: Eukaryota > Viridiplantae > Streptophyta > Magnoliopsida > Malvales > Malvaceae > Gossypium > Gossypium schwendimanii. Next base: position 11,006,240 of record CM025248.1, read on the forward strand.
AGTGAAATTGTTTCATATTAATTCATGTATTTGTTAAATAGTTGAGGTAAGCTATTTATTTATATTGTATGAATTTATATATACTTACTCATGTTACTGCTTTTATGTAAAATTTGGACGTCCAGGACATGTCGATCAGATCAACAAGAAGCTTACAGCCATCAACTTTTGATTTGGTATATCTTTTTTATGTTAAAAGTTAGATACTTGTTGCATGCACATAGGTTGAATAATACTTGTTGCATGCACATAGGTTGAATAAACTTAAGCTGATTAAAGTCTATTTTAGTATAATAACATTGTATATGTAAATATATCATTGTGGCTTGATATTGGATATTTGGTATTTGCTAAGTTTAGTATGCTTGAATGTGAAAGAAATGGCAAAGCTTAATTGGTAATATGCATGTGAATTAAATTATGTTATGAAATGGTGTAAGACTTTGTTTGAACTGTATTTGATTTGAATTATTCATTTGTTGGTGCCAATGAGGGCACATTGGTTGTTTGATAAAATGATTAGGTCAATTGGTGTTTTTAACTTGAGAATATGCATGTTTTGGTGTTGGTTTGAATATATGAAATGGTATTATAGGTCATTTGGTTTGAATGGTATGCAAATTGCTTAAAATAGGTCATTTAAGCAGCACACGAACTACCACACGGCCGTGTGTCACGCATGGGTGGTTGACACGCCCATGTGTGCTACACGTTTAGGGTAATTTTTAGTTCACTTGGCCACAGGTTGTTACACGGCCTCGTGACACGACTATGTGACCCTATATTACCCAGAATCATGTTATTACATGGTTTAAGGACATAGATGTGTGGCCTTGCACCACATGGCCTGGCCACACGACCGTGTGACCCGTATTTTGCATTTATACCTACTAATTTGTAAATGTTTCAGATTGGTCCCGAATTTGCTCGAAGGCTTTTGTAAGCCCGATTAAGACTTTGTTTTGATTGTAATGCATGTTTAACATGGAATTAGTTTGTATTTATTGATTATTGAATATTATTGAATAAATTACTTGTGAATGTTCTGATTTACTGTTGTAACATCTTATATCTTGGGTTTGGTGTCTGGACTAGGTATAGGGTATTACAGTGGTTCACATATTGGGCCAAAAAATTGGCAGTGAACGTTATTGATAGTGAGGAAAAGTATCAACAAGTCCTCGTAAGGATTAATCAATTGGAGATGAGTTCGGCCAAGGTGCAAGTCCAAAACTAGCCAAATCTAACCCATTTTAATGCAGGGCACGATGATGAGGGCAACCATATAGAGGTTAACTATGTAGGGAACAGAGGATATATCCATTACTCCAACACCTATAATTAGAGATGGCATGACCATCCTAGCATTAGGTAGGGAGAGAACCAAAACTTTAATCCTCTAAAACCCAATACACTGTATCAACCTCTATACCTTTTAGAGCATCTCAAGATCAAGAGAGAAAACCAACTTATAGTAGTGACCCTCAATTGTTGATTAGGATAAGTAAGGTAGAGGAAGGCTTGCATGTAATGCAAGTTGATGTGTGTTAAATCCGTGGTCAATTAGACCAAGTCTTGAAATTGTTTCAAAACAACTTAGCCTCTAGCATACCCAGTAATAATGAACCTAATTCGAAGAGGGAAGAGAAGGAACATGCCAAGACGATCACCTTTGGATCAGGGCTTGTGGTTAAAAAACCTATCCGATCAAATTGTAGGGAGAAAGAAGTTAGTAAGAAGGATGACAGCACCTGCACTACTAGTGTTGGAGATGGTTTGGGAGAGAAGGAAAGACTTGAGAGTGAACCACCACAAGTTGAACTAGAGGATAGAACCATTGTACCACCACCACTAAGCCACGTCCCATTCCATTTCCTTCTTATCTAGAAGAGAAAAAGAAGAAGAAAGAGAGTGAAGAGTTCTTGCAATTCCTCAATATCTTTAAGGCATTGAATGTAACATCCTTTTATTAGAGATCCTTGAGAAAATGCCAAAATACAACAAATTCCTTATGGATGTTATGCCTTTTAGGAAGAAAATAGGGAGAGGAGAGTAAATCGCTCTTAATAAGGAGTGTAATGCGGTAGTATCTAGAAGAGTTCCTCCCAAGCTCAAGGATTTTAGTAGCTTCACCATTGAAATAGAGATAGGCGGAGTTAGTTTCAGGGAAACCCTATGTTACTGGGGGCAAGAATCAACCTCATGCCATTTATCATCTATAGGAGGTTAGGTTTGGGGGAGCTTATGGAAACAACAGTCACCTTCTAATTAGTCGAACGATCTTTGGTACGTCCCATAGAAGTCCTTAAGGATGTGTTGGTAAGGGTTTGGCAATTTATATTTCTCGTTGACTTTCTCATATTAGACTTTGAAGAGGATCTCAAAATCCCTATTCTCTTAAGGAGACCTTTCTTGGCCACGTTTAGAGCTACTATAGATGTAGAAAAAGGGTGAGTTGACTATGGACATCAAGGGAGAGACCGAAGTTTTCAAATGTGTTGGGCTCGAACTTAAGTTTAAAGAGGTGTTGCCATCACAAGGGTATGAGTGTCAGGTAGTTGAGACAAGACCTTATCATGCTAACAAATTTGCAACTCTTATAGAATGGTTTAGTTTTTCAGGTGTTCATGCGTCACGTAAGAGAATCCCGAAGGGAACGAGGATAAGGAAGACATTATGATTATCAGGAGGCCTCAATCACACATTAAATAAAAGGCATATCCAAGTGTCGATAACACCGATAAAACAACATTTCAGGGTGTGGCTGACCACCCCAAGTTAAATTTTTAATTTGCCACATGTGGCAAGGGAACCCAAAAATTTGTAAATTATTAAATGTTTTGAGCATGCATACCAAGTGTTTTTGCATGTAGTGTAGGATTTTGATTAGTATTTGTTTGATTTTTAGACTTTTTAGGATATAATTTTGATGATTGAGAAGAAAGCTTGATGATTTTGTAAATTTTTTTAGGGATTATTCAGTGAAATCAAGATACCCAAGGGGAGATATCTCGATTTCTAGAACACTTTCAATAGAGGGCAAAAATTCTTTTTGATATTGCGATTTCGAACCCCTAATATTGCGATACCCCTGGAATTTCAAAATTCAAAATTTTGGTTTTACACAGTGGTATTGCAATACCAATCCTCCTTATTGAGATATCTCAAACATAATGGAATGTGAAGAGTCCAAAAACAAGGGATATCGCGATATCCAACCCTAGGTATCGCAATATCCAAGCTGGGTTGGTTGATACCCGAGTCATGTATCGCAATCTGTTCATTTTGGGTGGCTTTTTAAGCCTCCTAACCCCCAAAAAAAATCCCATTATACTTCATTTTTCCCAAATACTGCAACCTAAATCCCAAAATACTTTCGCTCTTTTCACCTTTTCTTCCAAACTCTCTCCAATCTCTCTTCAAGTCCTTTAAAGTTTTCTTTCACTAGTTTTTTTTTATCTTGCAGGTATAAGGTCCTCCTTGCTTTGGTTCAGTGGAGAAACATTACCTCAATCCCTTTTGAATTTTCTTTTCTCTTATTACTTTTGAATTTTTCATGATTTCCATTTTCATTTTACTTATTGATTATAGTTGTGTTTTGATTGTGGATTAGTTGGTTAGTTTCAATTATCACCATTCCAATTGTTTGTTAAAATAAAGAATAATTTTCAAAATGTCACCAAGAGCCCCCGAATGATTCAGCGCCTCAATCGAACCTGTCTATTTGTTCCAATTTTTGACAGTTTTTCCACTTATATTCATTTAAACATAATTTTCTATTTGTATATTTGTTTTGATGGAAATCTATATTTAACATTCTTTTATTTGTTTGCTTTGTAATATACTGAATTAATCCATCTAATTTTAGAAATTGTCAGTGAATTGTATATCACGCTAGAATTATATGTTTATTTACTTTACCTTGTTATTAGATTTCTATCCGATCTCCTATATCAAGTGTAACACCTTATACTTGGTCCAGTCACTCGACCTATGTTATTAGGCATTACAACAATAATCTTTAGACATTTTACACAATTTCAATAAAATTCAATTAAATAATTCATATTCAATCATTTCCATGTTTTTCAATCAATTTTGGACCTAATTCTAAGTTACTGAACATTTAAAACAAGCCAAAATCAATTTTGGATTAAATTGAAACTTCTACAAACTTCTGAGTAAAAAGTCTAAACAATGGTCACATTGCCGTGTGGCCAGGTTGTGTGACAAAGCCCAGGTTGTCTGGTTTAGGGACACGGTTGTGTGGCCAAAGCATGTACAATTCAAAAATAGAGTCACACGACCGTGTCATCAGGCCGTGTAACAATATGTGACCGTATGAGAAAAACCTACACCTAAATTAAAGAATCACACGGTCGTGTCACACCACCATGTGGCAGCCTGTGTCAGAAGCCGTGTGTGCTAAAAATTTCCTTCAAAATCAAGCTAACTCACATTGAAATGTGTGGGCTCTAAGCAATGTAATAAACAATAACCAAAACTATCCAAAATGTGCCTAAAAGAGTCAAAACATACCAATTCACACTCAACCTAAGTGTCTAACCAATATACCCTCAATGGACCCATAATTTGAAACATAAACAACAATCATCCAATCAAACATGTAACACAAGTTAACTTTAATCAAACATTCTTCACATTTTAATTAGCAAATACCATGTATCACCTATAATCCAAACCATCAAATACTTCTAAAACCAACCTAAACTCATAACTTATCACAACCAACTTGACCATTCATCAAACACAAGGCATTTCAAGTAGCTTATTAACCTAAACATACCATTCATACATTTATCAACTCAAACCACAAACATCCAAATTTATCAAATATAACTTACTTAATCACATTCAGCATGATCTTCAAAATACACATCATATGACCATAATGCTTTAAACTTACATATCCAAACCCTATTTACATGCCACTTATAACCTACCAAAATAAACAGATAGCTACCAAATAAGTTGTTAGATAGTGTGATCTCCAATAATGTTTCAATAGACAGCAAAAGTCCGACGATTAACAATGAAGAAAACTAAATAAAGTAAGCTTACAATAAGCTTAGTAAGTTTGTAAACAAAATAACACATACCTATTAACTTAATTATAAAACATTCAAAACATGAAGCCAACAATCCTTACCATTTAACATCTTTTCAACTTTCCAAAATACTTAAAACTGGATGATTCATATCATAAAAATAGAGTGTGTCAAATAACCAAAGACATCACATCATCTCATACCATATTTCTTTTAATAGTTAACTATTTTGCCTGCAGAACAAAAGTAAATCAACTTCGGATACATGGGAAGGAAATGCTCACATGAGCTAACATAAGGACATTAACCGATACATGATGTTGTTCACACAAGCTTCAGAGAATTCATAACACATGTAGGACCTCAAGCCATTGGTATGATCTCCATCACCGGTACATAGTACCTGTTAATTATGTAACACCCCTTACCCGAGACCGTTGCCGGAGTCGAGCACGAGGCGTTATCTGATTTAACTTACCAGTTCGGAGCATAAAAATTT
>CM025248.1:11011907-11022715 GCA_013677275.1 Gossypium schwendimanii
AAGAACATTAAAAATGAGGCTTGGGATCACTTACTATGGAGCTTGGAAGCTTGAAAACCCTAACTATGGTTTCCCCCTTACTAAATTCGGCCAAATGAAGAAGATGAGTATCTTTTGCCATCTTTTCCCTTTTTTAATTCTTTTTTATTACTAAATAACTAAAATACCCTTCACTTAAAAATATCCTATTTCAATTATCTCATGTCCATTTTTGTCCACAATTTAACCAATGGTCTAATTGCCATTTAAGGACCTCCAATTTAAAATTTCATAACAATTGGACAGCTCTAACATGTAGAACTCAACTTTTGCACTATTTACAATTTAGTCCTTTTGACTAAATTGAGTGTTCAAATGTCAAAATTTTCAAACAAAATTTTCACAAAATCATTCCGTGAAACTGTAGACCATAAAAATATAATAAAATATTTTTTCTCATCAGATTTGTGGTCTCAAAACTACTGTTCCGACTAGGCCCGAAATCGAATGTTACAAATTACACCGGCTCAAAGCCTACTAAATACACTGGCACAAAGCCTAGTATGCCCTAAATGACATATAATTTGTATCCTAGCTATTCATTAAGTTCACATGGGCTTATTCTATTTTTTCGAGACTTTCGTACTCGAACTTTATCTTTCTGTATCATTAAACATCCAATAAATTTCATATTATTAAACATGTAATCAATTAAATATAAACAATACAACAAATGTAATACGAACTTACTAACACGCGATAGCTAGCGACAAGCGACGAAGATTACACGACGACTTTTCATTTCCCCTGTTTATAAACAGACTAGTCTGTTTCTGGATCTAAATATAATAGTGTAATTCAATTAACCAAATTAAACATATTAAAATGCTTAAATTTATAAAATTAACCCTATAATGACATTTTATCATTGTGCCAAAAATTAACCCTCTTATTCAATTTAGTCCTTAAAACCAAAATTCTCAAAATTATTACAAATTAGCCCAAAAACCCTTATGTTGAATTCTATATGGTCCCAAAAACCCTTTTATCATTTTACAATTTTAACAACTTAGTCCCTTAACTTTAAAATAAACTAAAACTACTTTACAAAATAATCCTATTTAACTATCAAGCTTAATACTCTATCACAAAAATTCAAAAACATCACAATTTCATCCATGGTGAAATTCTAAACATTTAACAATTTTACAAATTAGTCCTCGGGTTAGCTAGATTAAGCTACGACTATCTCAAAAACATAAAATTTACAATAAATGGATGAAAAATGGCATACCATGCATAAACTAAAGCTTGGTCGAATGCTTAACTTAAACATCCATGGTGAATCAGTTTTGCACCAAAAGAAAGAAGACGATGATGGCTAATTTTTATCCTTTTTTTTTGTTAACTTATTATTTAATTACATTTTTAACCTTACAATTAACATATAAACTATATAAATTACAAGTGCATACATGTCCACTCAAATATACAAGGTCTAATTACAATTTTAAACCATCCAATTAAGTTTCTATGCTCAATTAATCCATATTAATTAATAGCAATTAACCTTTTTTTATTTAGTTTTTATGATCTAGTCCTTTTTCTTTAATCCAAATTTTAATATGACATTGTAATAACCTTGTAAAGAATAAATAAATAATAAAATATTGTCTCACTGGTCGGAATCATGGTCTTGAAACCACTATTTTCACAACTAAAAATGGGCTGTTACATCAAGTCAGCTCGAGTACATTTTCTTTTCTTTGCATGTTTATTTCTTGTTTTATGTTTAGTTTGTTTTCATTTTTTTTGTTTTTTGTTTAGTTTTCTTAACGATAAGAAAATACTTAAGTGTGGGTGTAACACCCCCAAAATAGGCCCTAGGAGTTTTAGGGGTAATTTAGGAATTTTAGCCTTAGAGTGTTCGTAATTTTGTGACATGATTTATCGATAATGTTTTTCTATGGTATTTAGAAAATTAAATCAATTTCTAAAAATGAGTTTTAGATACCTTTAATTCAAAAAAAAAAGGATTGACTGGTAAAAGAGTCAAAACTTAGAGTTTTTAAGAGGCAATTAGACCAGATTTTAAAATCCAACCTAAAGACCCCCATTTATAGTTTTATTTTCACGTTAGTCTTCTTCTCCTCTCATACTTGTGCCGTCCATAGTTCTTCCAACTCTGCCAATCAATTTTGAATTCCAAATACTAATTTCTTTTGATTTCTATAATATCTAAAGTTATAAATCTCCATAGAAGTTTAGAAAAACACCCAAAAACACCATAGCTTTCTCCATTGTCAAGCTTTCGGGTTTTTGGGTTTTTGCTCAAACTCTTAGATTTTTGTCAACTAAGGTAATGATTCAATTCCTTTTGAGTTTCTAATGTTATCTAGTCTTTAACTGATTTTTTAACTATTAAATCGTATGTATTGAATAAAAGTCAAAAATTTAGTTGTTAATGGTGGATTTTTTGAGTAAGAACATGGTTTCAAAGTATTTTTCATTTAGTTTTGAAATGATTAAGAGGTTTCTAAACTTACTTTGAATTTTCATTAAATATTTTTGAAGTTTTAATGAATTTTTCGAAAATAGCCAAAAATATGTTGAAAAAGTCGATACCATGAATTGAGTAGTTTTGTGTAGTATAAAGGTTGGGAATTAGTCGTTGAAAAATAATTAGATAAATGAAACTCATTTTAGGTGAAAATGTTAACTTTAGATCAACATATTTGGATTTGAAGTTGGTTATGTTAAAGGTTTCAGCTACATGAGAACATAGCTTAGCCTTATGTTTTTGATTGCTTGTGGTGAGTCATTCACTGAGTTTTGAATTTATTATTGCGTGAATTATTGTGTTGAAGCTTCAGATTCGTTAGGACGTTCTTTGTGTAGAGATAAAGGTAAGGAAAAGTTAGTTTAAGCTTTCGATGTTTCGACGAAAGCGTAATTGGTGAGTGTTTGGAATAATTGCTCGTGGACATGATTCAATACATTATTTAGGAATTTAGTAGTAGCCTAAACCCCTACTCTAAATTTTGACTGTAAGATTTCTCATATCTATGTTATCTTGTGAACTATGTGCTTATGCGTTTATGAATATGTGAATTGAGATGAGATGCTATAACGTGTGGTATATAGTTATGATAACTATTTTGAAAGTGCAAATGTGTAGATGTTAGGTATATGTTAAATGTTGGTGACGCTGTTTTGCTAAAAACTCAAATATGCAGTGATAGTGCACGGATAATCGATAAGTGATATGTGTTTGATTTCAGATATTTGTGTCTTGTGGTCTTGAAACCATTGGATATAGTTGGCATGCCATAGGATTGTGAGTACTCAACTATTTTTATAGTGATTTTGTGTGTTGAGGCCCTAGGACATGTTAGAGGGATAAGAGAATGTGAGCTAAGCTCCATTCAACAGGACATATGAGGGGAAATAAGGAAAGTTTTAGTTTTACGCTTCACTTTTGGGACATGTTTGACTCTACAAGTCTATATGGTGTGTTGGAGATCTGTGTATTCGATGAGTGATGATAGAGCTCACTTTTATGTTTTATAGCTCAAGTGTCAATTTATCTATAAACATGTTTTTTAGTATTGTGAAATATGCTTGAATTTTATGTGATTATATGATTATTATGATCTATGCTTGAATATTATGCGATTATATGAGTATTGTGATATATGCTTAAACATTAGGTGATTATATGTGTAATGTGATACAAGCTTAAAAGTGAATATGATTACCATGTAAATGAACTAGTAAATAATGCACGAGTAAGAATAATATGACACTAAAGTTGGAATTGTTGAGGTTGTGCTATATGGTTGTTTCATTAATGCTTGATGAATTTTTTGTATGGTAGTTGTTCTAGGCATTCACCGAGTTTGTTAAGCTCACCCACTCCCATATTAAACCATTGTAGATTAGTAGTGTGTTAGTGTGAGCGGTGTGGTTCCGGGGGGTGATCCAAGCTATTCTTTTCTTGTTATTTCATAGGTGTTATTGTTTTTTAGATTACGTTTTGGGAATAAGGCAATGTGGTAGACTTTTTGCTAGTATTTTCCATGATATTTTGGATGTTTCCATAGCTTATTGGTTCTTAGGATTTAAATATTTGAATTGTGATAGGTAGATTATTTCTCGAACTTATTCTTGATGTTTGAAACATTTATTATAGATGTTTTAATACTTATTTGATAATGATATGATAGCATGATGTATTGGTACAAGTTGGAATGACTTATATGCTTAAAATGGTGTCATTTTTTTGGTTTGAGGCAGAGGTATCGATAATCAAGTTTTAAAAACAATACCTCTATGTTTTGAGACATGCAGGGAAGTCAATATAGAGATTTGGTATCAATACCATTGCTCAAGTATCAGTACTTGGGGTAAATATATCGATACTCTATGTCAGGTACTGATAATTTTCGACAGAATGATTTTTTGTGCGTGACACAAAATGCAAGTTTAGTATCAATTTTCTAGGTGGTATCGATACCACTTAAAGAAATTATCGATACCCTAGGGTCAATATCAATACCTATGTGATTGTCTTGGAAATTTTACTAAGTGATACTATTACATGTTCAATTATTACTATAAGTTTATTTAAAGTATGTTTGGCATGTTCTAATGATGATTGATAAATGTTTGACTAAAAATTTATAAGATCATTGCTAAGGAGGGTGATTTCTTAATAATGTGACAATTTAATATGAGTATGACATGAGACGATGGTGTGACATCTTTATATTCGGGCTTGGAGACCAAGCCAAGTATAAGGTGTTACAGTAGGGGTATTTGACCTGCCGTCAAATGTAGTAGTAATTTCAGTCTATTTTCGCACTTAAAAAACTTGTTCTCTTACCAATTTAGTTTTTTATTGAATTTTTGGTACTTAGCACTTGGTATTAAAAGTTAATAAATATAAGTGTTTTTAACACAATTTGTGAGTGTTGTGACGTATTAGGCAGACACGAGCCTTAGGTAGTTCTAATATGTTGAATTTGTGTGTAGAATGGTGAATTATAGGCCCAATTGAAGTGGGAGCAAGAGACGAATGATGCACAAGCTTCTCGAACTGTTAAAGCATGAAACAAACCAAAGAAGGAATGAATCACATGTCGTGTTGTGCCATAGATCTGGTATGGCATGACATAGGTCAATGTGCTACCCAAGTCTTCTGGGGCTAATTTTGTCTGCACAATTGACTTTATACAAAGACCTAGGACGTGTCAAAGACCTAATTTGAGTTGCCAACACTCCTATAAATAAGACCTTAGGGGTTTGATTAAACTAAGTCATCTTAGACACCTTTAAAAACCCTCATAGCTTAGGAGTAGGATTAAACTTAGTTTTCTTTTGGTTTTTCCTAAACAACTTTATTCTTTCCTCTTGGATTCAGTTTCGATCCAATAGTTATTTTATATTATTGAAGTATTTTAGTTATTTACTTTTGCAAGTGACTATACTCGTTATTTCAGTCGAGAGATTTACTACTATGTTCTTTATTCGACATCAAATGTAGGATTGATCTAATCTATTTTCTTTTTTGATTCAATAGTGTTCTTTACATGTTTTATTCAATTGAGATTAAGATTATGAATAACATGAGTGGCTAAATCCCTTAAGGAGAGATTAATGAGTGTATTGGGACATGATTAATGAAGGATCTGGGGTTTTTCGAAAGGATTAGTTGGTACAGATTACACATTCCTAAACCTTAGGCTTGAAAAAGCTAGGAAGTAATCATAGGTTAAACAAGATCGGGAGATAAGTTTAACTAAGTAAATCATTTTTTATCTTGGTTGAGAAAGCGAGGTCGAGAGATAAGTGAGTATCAACCAATCGATTAATTAGTTAGAGGCAATGGGGTAATAATTAGTTAATTGATAGCTAATCTACCCTAAAACCCTAATCTGATGTTATTACAAACCTTGAAACGAGTTAATCTTCCTGATTGGTTTTTATCCATTTAGTTGTTTGTCTATTTTAATGTTTATTTATTTCAATTATTTAATTTCTATTATTAAACCTTTTTATGATTTGTTGTAATATAGGATTTAATTATTACTATTTAGACTAATTATTGTAAAGAGGTTTTTCATAGATTTATTCCATCCTCCCTTGCGTACGATCCTCGAAATACTTCATTTGTTTCATTGTACACATATATTATATTAAAATTTGACCCGTATACTTGCGAACACCGCAGATTTAATTTTTTATACTTTTGGTGTGATATTTTTACTATAAACGATAACACATTTGTAGGCACTCATTTAATTTTCTTGTTGCTTAGATTAGGGTTTAGATTTGGAAAATTTTTGTTTTTACTTTGGTTTAGTTTAATTTCAATTTAAGTTTTCTTTTATTCAACAATTAGTTATTTCTTTTGGTTTTTGCATTCAATCGATCTTCGTTCAACATCTATTTGATAGGTTTTCAGTTTCTAAGCTTGATCAACATCCAACGAATCCAATTTATCTTTTCCCTTTTCTTTTACTTTGATATTTATTTTGAATGTTTGAATTTAAATTGGGGAAATTTGTTTCTATATCTATGCTGAACTAAAACCTTAGGGAGATTAATGAGCAGATGTGAGATTAATTAATTGATGTTTTAGGGTTGCTTTATAGTTAGTTGGATTTGCTTGAGTGAGATTAAACGCTAGGATTGACGATCCTAGAAAGTTATTTAAGTAGATAACGTCAAAAGAATAGTCTAATAAGCACCCTTAACCTATCCCGATTTAAGCTGTGGGGCTGAAAGTTAAGTAGCTTCTACCGACTAGTTAATTTAGTTAAAGGCCAAAAGGTAATAATTAGGTTAATTACTACCTAATTCATTAAAACCCTAAATCGAAAGTTAATTATGAACATTGAAGTGAATTGATATTCTATTTTTTTTAATTCAAATGAAATTTGATTATTTGCTTGTTTCTTTTTTTTTATGTTATTTTTCTCCATATTATATTCTTGAGTTGTCATACTATGGTTTTAGATGATTATATTCTTGAATTCAACCTCCTTTGGGCACGATCCTTGGAATACTTTCGTGTTCCTTTGTAAATTTTATATTACAACCTAACCCATATACATACAAGCAGCGCTTAGTTTCTATTTTTTTGTTGCAGTATATTCAAGCCTGACGTTCGCATGTCGAGTAACGTTCAAGTAGTTGGCGCCTTTGCCAGGGAGGCTTCTACATTAGGTTGATTTTTAATTTTTGCATTAATAGGCAATGTAGGAAAATTTAATATTGTAGACACGACATTATTTTCTTTTACTTATTCTTGCATTTTACTATTACATACTAATTCTTTCTAGTTTCATATGAATACAAGATGACAACAATCCTTGGGCAGACATCCTTTGACATGAGATGGTTTAAACCTAGCATTGCGAGACTTATCATTAACAACCTTCGGTTTGAGATTAACCCAGCTATGTAAATAGGGTTTCAACAAATCTCCAAGTTGACAGCAGTGAAAGATTGGATCTTGTGATATTTCTTAGATGGTTCGAACATATATGCAACAAGGTTTCTTACGTTGGGGGTGCCAAATGAAGCCATCAAATTATTGGTCATCCCTTTTGCACTTGAAGGACAAGCTAAGGGGTGGTTAGAGGCATTACCACCTAATACTATCACATCTTGAAAAGAATTTGTGGAATTGTTCCTATGTAGAACCGTACTTATGACTACAATTCTCAGCACTTATAATGAATTTTTTCAATTTAAGAAAGGTTCAACGGAAACATTAGGTCAAGCCTGAGACAAATTTAAAACAATTCTCCAGAGAGTACCCTCATTTTTCATGTATAATATAATGTATATCCTCTGTCGTAGTCTATAAGGGTTTATTTACTTCTTCCGTGGTCCTGTAAAGGGAAGATAAACAGAGTAAGTTCATAGAACTTAGTGATTTCCATAGCAAATAGTAGGATATCTATACATCACGCAGACAGAAGGACTATTCCCAACCTAGTGAAACATACAATCTGCCCATTGGCGAAGACACACACAAACTGACTTCATATAGCTCGCCCATTGGCGAATACTGAACTTACACAGAATTTAACAGAACAGGAATCATTTTTGGTGTATACAATATGCCTTTGCATTCATGCAAACAACCTCCTTCATGTTCACCAAAACCCCTAGCCCGTGTTCAGAGATTGTAACATTTATTCCTTTTTTCCTCTATTATGTTTTTTTTCCAAATTAGTTTGCATTACACTTTACTTACCAGAGGCTACATAACATCATTCATGTATCGCGATTTGCCAATTCGATGCTCTTTACAATAAAGGTAATTCCATAAATTCACTTCTTTTGTTTTGACCATATGATTCCTTTTTCAGAGTGAGGCCCTTTCATTTCTTACACAGACATGCAAAGCCATACTTTTCACCAGACAAGTAAACTTATCTTGAACCAAACATGTACAACACACACATGGGGTATGAAAGTACTCACCAAAAAATGTAGCAGAGACTAAACAGCAGGTCAGTTGCCCTTGTCTCGAGAGCTTTCGAGAGTCTCTTGAGCTATAACATAAATAGTAAACTCATCATATCTTATTTTACAGAAAGACAAAACAAGTTTTCAAGAACATTTAATCAAGAAACCCAGAATCTGGAAGTTTTCTTCTCATAATCTTTAGTCTATCCCTAAAGCATGAAACCCTAAGGCCCCATTACTAATCACAAAAATAACTAGAGTTTCATTATTATTTACCAGGTTTAACAACGGTGAAGTTAGTTGATTACAGCAAACTTTAATTCTTCATACAAGCCTTGGCTCTAACATTTCCCAAAAAACGCAGCGAGAATTGCTAAAAGGAAGTATGAATTGCCGGAGAAAGTATAGAACTTGTTTAGGAAGTTAAGCTTGGCTTATATAGGTGCACACGAAAGGAAAGCTTAGTGGACAAGCTTATTTCCCTCCATTAACTTTCCTTCGATACTCGTGACTAATAGTTTTCTCTCTCTTCTTAAATGCATGTCCTTTCATTTTTTAGAAACTTTGTCTAATCCTGACTAGTCCTCATTAGGCCAACTAGTTGGTTTAATCAGAGAATAAGATAACAACATTTTTATTGTTCCTATCAAACTAGAGGTTTAACAATGGGACTCACTATTTTCATCTATCCTTTAGGGTTACACATACTCAATCGAAGAGTCCACAAAACCCCATGGCTTATCTTAATCAAGGTTTTGTTTAAAGGCACATTCGCAGACCTAAAGCACTTTAATAAATTTCTAACCATTTTCCTTACTCAGGGGTCACATTATAAGCCTTAGTTCAATTAACAAAACTCGAGTACTACACTTTGCTGGGTGGGATGTTACACTCAAAGTTCAGGGAGAATTGGGAGTTAATCGAATAAAATAGAAAGTTGGTGGGCTCCATGGAAAAATTTGGAAATTTGGTGGATGATTGGTAATTAGTTTAACCCAAATTTCTTTAGTTTAACCCAAATAACTTGAAAATAGTTTAACTCAAAGGTGCTCTTTCACGACATCGAGATTGTTTTGTGACACGGGGATGTCGTGTTGCTACACTGACTCTGTTTTAACCCAAATTTCCAATTTTCAAAATGCATCGGGTTTTGTTTAATCAAAAATTTAATAACAGTTAAAGTCTAAACTAATCGGTCAGTTAAATATACAAAAATATACATAAGGTTAAAGTTTAATGAAAATATGTTAGGTCATGTTGTCGAATTCATCCATCAGCCTAATTAGCGTGCCCGTGGATGGTTTTCCTATTTTGTTTCTATCAGTGTTCGTCCAGCATCTATTATGCCATTCTAATTTCCTGCATTTCTCCTGCTCTTTGGACTTATTTTCTCGACCTACATTAGTAACAGAAAATGTTTCCCCTAACTCAGGGTTGTCAGGGATCTTTCTAGATATTTCATAACATTGCCTCCCTAATCTTTTTCTATCTATCTCATCATGTTGGTGGACACATTTAAAAAATTTTGGTTTCACCATTGATCTTAATGGTTAATTTATTCTTTTCCAAATAAATGGTGGACTTGAACGTTGCTAAGAATGGTCAGCCTAAGAAAAAAGATATCTCACGGTCTTTCCTAAAATTTAATATTACAAACTCTGTCGAGATAATGAAGCTGTGCACATTGACTAACACATCTTCCAATACTCCTTTTGGATGCACTAAAGATCTGTTAGCCAACTGTAGTGTGATTGAGTGTTTTTAAGGTCCCCTAGCCCAAGTTTTTCATATATAGATAGAGGCATTATGATAGGGGTTGTGCGCGGACCAAGATCGAGTTATCAAGTCACGGGAAACTCCTACAAAAACGCTAGATGTTTGGATCTAAAACGAAACAGAAATCGATCTTATTAGCAATAGATCTATAAAGAAACGCCACAAAACAAGCAAGAATCAGCTAATAATCAAAACACGTATTAATATGGTTTCTTGGAAGCCAAGAAACCAGAGAAAAGACTCCCCAAGCTGAATCTGACCAGGAGAAACCGAAATAGCAAATTAAACTCAAAAACCCAGCAAACCGAATTGGATTAGAAGCAGAATTCTTGGATGGCACGAAAGGAGGAAAATTATGAATTAAAGAACGTTTCTTGATGCCAAAGAATGGTTCCAAACAGACCCTCAAAGCTTGGAAGGGCTGGAAATGTAACAAGAACAAATAAATTAAGCTAATCACCAAAATGGCAGAAACAAAACAATTAAAGAAGGATAAACATCAAGAACGATGAATAAAGTCCTAAGAAGCCTTGAAATCAAGAAAGATTTCACAACTCCCTTCAAACGGC
>CM025248.1:11031371-11051001 GCA_013677275.1 Gossypium schwendimanii
CCCTAAAATTATAAAAATTTGATTTAATCCTTTAAAAATTATAAAGATATAGACTATAAAAAATTAAAACTTCATTCGACCCCCCTAAAGTTTTGTTCTAGCTTCACTCTTGAGTGCAACATTATCATCTTTTTCTGTCTTCCTCCACCGAACTAGCATAGAGAAAAGCTAAGGAAGTCATTTTTGAAGCTTAAAAACTTTCGATCCTCAATTTTAAGCTAATCCTAAGCCATTTTCTTGTAATTTTTATGTTTTTGAGGTTATGGGAGCTTGATTTAGCTAGCCCATGCATGTACCAATTTGTAAAACTGTTAAAGTTTTTGAAAGTTTTCATTATTGATTTCTTGAAGAAATTGGTATTAAATTGATAGATTTTAATCTTAGATGTGAAAAAGTACTAGATTATAATATTTAATTATTAGTTTTGTACAAAAGGACTAAAGTGAATAAATTGTGAAATTGGTATGAAATTTTACAAATAATAGATAGTAGGGAGTCCTTAATGGATGTAATTGAGATTGGTTTTGAAACCGAAGCTTAAAATTGAATGATATTGTTATTTTGGTTTCAGGGACTAAATTGAATAAAATGAAAAACTTAAGGGGCATTTTAAAAATGGAATTAATAGGCTCATGCATATCATGGAATGATATAAAAATATTTGGTATTAACGAATTGTCTAAAATAATTGTTTAGATTAAGAATTGAATCAAATCAAAGAGAATCAAGGAAAAGCCAAAATTGTCGAATAGTCTTTGAGGATTCAATTTGCTTTTTGTTTTGATCAGGTAAGATTGTATGGTATTTGTGTTTTTAAATAATTATGTGTTTGATTTGTATATGTATAATTGATTTTGAATTAATTGGCGGTAAATTGGTATGAAAGATGAGATTTGGACTAAATTGAAAAGAAATGTTAATTTGTTTAATAGATGCTCATTTGAGCTTAGTAAATGTTAAGATACGATTGGCATGCCAATTGGATTTTGTGCGCCCTTGTACGGGATTGGTTACACATGTTACCAAGATCTAGCATTTTTTGGGGACTCGAAGATTCATGTAAAACAGGTTTAGCCTGGATTGGTAACTTGATGTCATTTTAAAGGTGTAACTCGGATGGGTAACCTATGGCGCCTGAAACCTGACCAAGATGAACCGAACCAAATTTGAAATGTCACATTAATAACTTACGTGACCTCCTTATCGACCACCAATCACACCACAAAACCACCATTCACACCACACCATATGTATGCATAGTAATCAATTGGCAATTAAAAGCAAACATACAAACGATAGAATCATGTTTTTCTAGCAAAAACAATAAAAATAACAAATAGGGGTAAAATTGTCATTTGAAATACATCATACAAAACAATCATAAACATTAGATGAAGCATACATTAAGTATATAGAGTATTATTCAAAACAATATTTGAAAGAATCGACTAAAAGCGATAAGTAAAACTCAAGTAATTTTTAAATAAAGGTTTAAGCACTAAATCGTAAATTTAGAATAATATTAGGAAATTTTTTTTTTTGCAAAATTAAAAGTAAATTTATGAAATTATACATATACTACTTAATCATGCAAAATTTTAAGATATTTTATAGCATTTAAAGACTCCAATTACACTGCATAAAAATCAGGACTCAATTGCAAAGATAACAAAACATGCTAAAAACACTCAGAGAGTCTCGTCATGACAACGTGACTTCCCTAGTCATGAAATGATGTAGAAAACATTTCCAATCATGATGATGTGGCATTGGGTGTCCCGACGACACTCGAATGTCGTCTCGATGTTACCAGCAGATTTTTGCAGAAATAACCCAAAACTTGCAATTGACACTTTGACTCAAAACCAGATATATCATTTCATGCATTTATGCCAATTTATCAACTCAAGCAAGTCACATAGCATTCATAGATCCTATTAAACATGCTCAAACACTCTAAACCATACAATAACACAATTTGACTCCCTAAGTATTTAGCTATGCTAGCATGCATCACTAAAGTCACAATTCAATTACTCAACATACTAATCTTGCATATCATGCATTTCTAAGTTCATTTTGGGTTCAATTTATACCATTTGGTCATTTTAAACATGTTAAGACATCCAACATACAATCTAAGCATTTACATCAAGAACTTAACGAACAGATAAGTATATCAATATCATGCAATCACCACCAAAATTGAACATGTTCAAACATTATTCTCAAGCATCAATCAGACATAAAACCAAGTTAAAAAATCCTTAAAACATTCCTTAAAAGTAAATTTACAAACCAATGAAATGACAAAGTCTAGTTTCTTCAAGTATGGTCCCACATTGCCTTTATTTTTATACCCAAAAAAAAAAATCACAACACATACTCAAGAGGATAGCCTTACTTAGATCACTTAGGCTTGCTCACTTCTCCTCCTTACTAATGCTATTTTTCTACAATGTAAACATTTTAGAGTGTAAGCTTACCTAAGCTCAGTGAGTGCTCAAAGATTGCCACAATTAAACACATACTCCATAGTTAAAAGAAAGCATACTAATAGTTATTCTTGGCATCACCATGAACATAATATCATATCATTTTATATTGATATACTGGCATATGGTGACTATGAAACATGTATAAAATATAATGCATTGGATAAACGAATCTCCAAACACAGCCAATAACTCAAAGAGTAACATATCCCATGAAGTGTAGGATATAGCTAACACTATCCAAACACAACCAACATATCCCGTTGAATAGAGCTAAGCTCAACATTCTTTCATCCCTCCAACATATCCCGGGGCCTCAATTCCCAAACATAAGTATATAGGTGAGTACTCAAAAGTCCTATGGTGTTCCAACTATATCCAATGGTTACAATAGATCACAATGCCAACATATCCACTTAAACACATATAGTTATTGTTTTATGCACACTCTCTCTTATCATATACTTATGATCATAACATTTTCATATTCATTTATAATGCACTCATCAAGTGCTTACATAATGCTCAAAGAGCCATATCATATAGATCTCATATAGTGTGCATAGAACTAGCAAGCCTCATATCGTATTCAATCATAACATATAGCATTTGCATTGCATCTTAATATGCATCACATTTCATATAATATCTCATAGGCATATTTGCATAATAAAAATATATTGATAAAGAAAACTTACTCTCGGAACATAGATTAGGTATTTTGGCCAACCTAAGCTCCCATTTAACTTAAGGAATCATGCCTAAAATTAGTAATTTCGATCACTCACTGGATCTCTTTTGTTCAATTGTCGAAGGCTAGATAAGCTTTTCTTTGCCCTTTGATTTGCTTGTAGAGGCTCTCGTTGGATCCGGCACTTTACATACATATTAAACACATTACAAATCATCATTTATGGGCTTAATCATATTTAAATAGCAACAAAATTGTAGATCCATGCTTTTCCCCTCCTAATATCGAAATCTAACTTATTTTACCGAAATAAGAGATTTTATCACTCAAATTTTGCTTCTAATCCTCACACATGTTTCTAAACATCCTAAATATCATATTATTACATATCTAAGATATCAAAATCACCTAGTTTATCATGCCTAAATTTTTTAGAAACTTGATCATTCTGAACATTAAAAGAGGGAAAACTCTCAATTCCTTAAAATTCTTTAATGATCTATAAAATTGACTTTATAAACCTTCTAACTCGTTCAAAATAAGTTGAAAATCAATTTAAAACAATAATTTAACTTAATATTTTGAATCTCTTTATTTTAAGCCAAAATTTGGTTTAAAAGCTTTAGATCTATTGAAATCTCGTAATAGTTTATCAAATCTCAAATTATGAAAACAACAACCTTAGAATTATCCATAGAAATCATAATATTACCTCAATTTGAGAAGAACGATGAAGTGTAGATCTAATTTAGTGAAAAATTTTTGAAGAACAATGACAAAT
Source organism: Gossypium schwendimanii (assembly GCA_013677275.1). Classification (NCBI taxonomy): domain Eukaryota; kingdom Viridiplantae; phylum Streptophyta; class Magnoliopsida; order Malvales; family Malvaceae; genus Gossypium; species Gossypium schwendimanii. The sequence continues at coordinate 11,035,339 of CM025248.1, forward strand.
TTGATGAAGAAAAGAGGAATTTTATTTAAAATTGATGGAAGAATTGATGTTTGGAAGGCAAGAAAATAAGTAAGGATGAGTTAATTTTAAGAGAAAAACTTAGATTTAGATTTTAGAAAAAATTTCTAATTGGGAAGATGAATGAGGGAAGATTCGTTCATGTGTTTAAATAGACAAGGGAAGGAAACATATTTTTAAAAGTAGGGGAAATTTCCTTTTAAAAACTTCCAGTTTTCACCCTTTTTCAAACTGGTCATTATTTCAAATTAAAACCCATTTTGTAACAGCCCATTTTTAGTAGTGTCAAAAATAGTGGTTCCGAGACAGCAATTTTGATGAGTGAATCTGTAAATATTATTATTTAATATTTACAACTCGAATTTAGTGATGGTACTTTTTGCTGATTGGACAGTTAGTAAGTAAAAGTGGTTTGACCTTAAAGTTAGTGGTTTTGGAAAATGAGCTATCAGGACCTCATTTCCATAAATCGAGCCCGTAAATACTTTTATTAAATATTTACTGAGTTATTTTATACGGGAATTGATTCTTGGATAGATAATTTTACCAATTTAGTAACTAATTAAGGTATAGGAACTAAATCGTAAAAACTGTAATAGTTAGCTTTATATATTTTTGTTAGTAGTAATGCTTAAATAATAGTTTTATAAGCCTTTAAATGGAAATAAGCTAGTTTTTAGGTCCAGTGGACGGTTTGGTTGAAGGTTAATTAAAATAATATAAAACCTTTAATATTTTATAATAATAAACTAAATAATATGTTAAATAAAAGAAAGATAATGCACAGCATCATGTTTTTCATTTCTTCTGTTTCTCCATAGTCAAAACCTAGAAAAGGAAGAAGGCTTGAGTTTCAAATTTTCATTCCTTGCATGGTAAGCTAATTTAAGCCTGTTTCTCATAAATTTTATGTTTTTAAGATTGTTACAACTAAATCTAGCTAACTCGTACCTACGTTTTAGAAACGATTAAAGATTTAAACTATTACCATTGATTTTTTTTGAAAATTTTTGTGTTTCTATATTAGTTTTTAAGCTTGGAAATAAAAATAGGGATTAAATTGTAAGTTTAAATGTTAGTTTCTGTGTATAGGGACTAAAATGAAAATATTGTAAATTTATCATGATATTTTGATATAAATTGATAGTAGAGGATTGTAGAAGGGTGTAATTGAAATTGGATTGAAAATCAAAGTTTAAATGTGAAAGTTATTTTTTTTTGATTTTAGGGATTAAATTGAATAAAATACAAAATTTTAGGGGTTTTGAAAATGAAAGAAAATAGGTCCATGCATATCATATTATGTTATTTAAGTGTTGGAATTGATAAATTGAATTAAAATTATTATATAGATCAAGAATTAAATCAACTAGGAGATAAACGCGAAAAAAAGAAAATTGCAGAATAATCCTTGACATTTTGCTTAGTGTCGAATTCACTTGGTAAGTTCATACGGTATGATTAAGTATATTTATGTAATGTTTTTTGTTGGATTGTAAAATTGTAATGATTAAATGCATTTTTAAATTGTTTACAAATTGATACAAAAAGGTGAGAAAAAGACTACACCAGAAAGTATGAATTTGTGATAAATACGGATAGATGTGTAATATTGGATGAATGTAAAATTCAGCATACGAGTGTATGGCATATATATGTTAATGTTATATTGCTAAAAGGTATATATATGTATGTTGTTTGAACATCAAGTGGACTAAATTGTTGATATGTAATTATATTTTGAATTGTGGTTGGAATAGTACAAAAATGTAAGAAATGGAATGGATCATAATAAATGATACTAATGTTTTAATAGAGCCCGGATGAACGTAGGATAAGATACAATGGGCATGCCAATAGGGTTGATTGCTCACTAGTACTGGATATGTGTAAAAGATGATGTGGAGTAAAAGATATGATGGAGATATCACTGTTTACACCAGAATCCTACAATTGTTGCGAATTACCGAGCTTTGTCTTTACGGAGACCTTGGTGTGGTGGAGGGATGATATTTATCTGATATGATATTGTGCCTACGAGCTTTACACTATGGTGCCTTGGTGTGATGGAGGGATGATTCGTTATATGATATGTTATTGTGCCTACAAGCTTTGCACTACAATGCCTTGGTGTGGCGTAGTTATCGTTCTATTGAGCTATTTAGTGTGCTGTAGTTACCCGTGTATCTATATCTTATTATTTTAGTTCATCGGGCTAACTGTTTAAAAGGAAATGAATTGACTGATTCTTTGAGATATGTGAAAATGGATGTGTGTATACTAATATTTTGTGTTACACAATTGAACTAAATAAATAATGTATATGTTCGACAAATATACAAAAATGATACTATATTGAATTGAATAATTTGAAAATGTTATATGACCAAAATGATGATATGTGTTATGAAATTTAAACGTTATATGATGATTGAAAAATATGACTGAAGTATGTAAGTATTTGGTGATACTGATTAAGTGACATTGAAATGTGTTGAATGACACTGTATAAATTGAATTGCTTTGAGACTTTCCTTTGATGATCTCACCTTATTGTTGTTAAATGTGGAAACAGAAAAGTTATAGAGTAGATTTTTCGTTATATTAATAGTGAATAAGGTGAGTTTACTATTTTAGTTCCTATGAACTTACTAAGCATTCATAATGCTTACTCCATTTCATTTTCTATGTCTGTAGTTGGCAATTATGCGGAATGTGTCTGTCAAATCACTCCAGAGCTCACAATATCCAGCTTCAAACTCAGTAAAACTTTTGAATCGATTATGTGGCATGTGTCTAGGTTATTATGTAAATGTGTGTTTATTTTGGGATGATAGTGAAATGATACATATATATAATGCTTGTCTTGATTATGCATATGATATGTGTACAAGCTTGAATGGTATGAGTACTTATTTAAAGTGGAAAGGGTCTCGATCTTTATGATTTACTTGTTCATGAAGTATTTGTGGGACATGTGTGTAAATGAGGTTAATGGTGATATAATAAACTATGAAATGGATATATGAAATGTTTAATTGAATGTTATGTATATGGATAAATAAGCGATGGATACTAATGTTGACCATCTTGTGAATGGTTAACAAAACTAAGTGGTTCAAGCTTTATAACTCAATGTAGGTGTGTCAGAAATTTGAAATGACAATGCTTTATATGCCTTGGTAAATGGATAGTTGCATAAATGGATAGAATAGAGATAAATGTGTATGGAATATGAGCATGATTTCCATGGATTGAAATGTATAAATGAGATTGTGTGTTTGGAAGCTATTGAATAATATAGTAGACTAGTGGTGTATGTTTGATTTATAAATTGTTGAATTAATGAAATATGATATTCTTGGTATATTTTTATTGAATTTATGTAGGATATAGGTGTGTTTAGCCACCTCTTAAAAGAGGTTTTGATTTGAGCATGAAAGGAATTTTCACACATGTGATTTTTTGTCATCTGGGTAAAAGTATCAATACCAGGGACCAAGGTATCGATACATTACCCAATGAACAGTGTTTTGAAAATCGCAAAATGCCAAAATGGAACCGATACCAATTTTAGTAACCATACCTTATTCCAAAGTTTTAAAAAATTTTTAAATCAGTCCTTATTCATGTTTGAATCTGTTAAACTATGATTTGTATGCTTGATTTAGTCACTGCTTTGTTCATAACTTCTATTATGAATATATTTGGAATATTTTGATGTTTTAACTTGAATTCAATGTTATAATTTGTGTATCAATTTTTTGGTGATTTTCGTTGCATCTCGCAACTCAGGTCTGACAATCGGGCCGGGTAAAGGGTGTTACACATTTCCTTAATTATTTTCAAATTCGATTTCATTTTTAAAATCTATTTTGATAAAAATTAATAGTCGAACTCTTAATTTTAATTTTCCCAACCTAAAATTTAGTCCTGGTTATTATTCTAATATTTTATCCTATTTAATCACTTCTAACCTAATTTCAGTATCTGACTCAGATATCCGATCCACGTACCCAACTCCGCTAACCAGATTTTTGGGATGTGACATAACATCACATATATATTTTCAGCTTGGACAAGTAATTGGATGTGTCATTATAAAGGTTTAGCTTGGACTAGTAACTTGACACTACTATATGTTAAGCTTGGACGAGTAACTAGTTTATCAGAAATACCTGTGTATTTGATTTCGTTTACTAGAGTTCATTAGGCGATGTGATCCATATGAAATGAGAAATAAAAAATGAGATATAATGATCTTGATGTTCACATATAGAAATGTTGAATTGAACTTGAATATTACATTGGATTAATGTCATGGACATATATGTGATTACATTATCTCTTGATTGAATGAGATTGCAAAATTGTTGTACAAAATGACCTGAATTGGTATAACTAGTTACTGAGATGTTATATGGTTTGATTGTATATTAAAGCTCATCTTATTGTTGTTGTGATTTGTCATGTCTAGACAATCCATATTAAGCTAATAGCTTATTGTGCTTAATTGAAAACTAAGGTAAGTTTTTGTTTAATGCCTATGAACTTACAAAGCATTCTATATTCTTACCCCATTTGTTTTCCTTTTTCCTTGTAGATCGTCATTGTAATACCCTGCCAGACCCAGAAAACTTTGAATCTCAAATACAGTCTTAGGTGGTTTCCAATCCAGTACAGTTTTAATTTTTCGAGGATCAACCCTAATCCCTCGACAGATACCACGTGACCCAGAAATGTCACTTCTCGCAGCCAGAACTCACACTTGATGAACTTAGCATACAGTTGTTTCTCCCTTAAAATTTGTAGAATAATTCGGAGATGTACATCATGCTCATCCTCATTTCTCGAATACACCAAGATATCGTCTATAAATACCACCACGAACCAATCCAAGTAGGGCTAAAAAAATCGATTCATTAGGTCCATGAAGGTAGCTGGTGCATTCGTTATCCCAAACGACATTACGCAGTCTTATACACATCATCCTCCTTAACTTTCAACTGATGGTACCCAGAACGAAGATCTATTTTGGAGAAAATTGAAGCTCCTTGCAACTGATCAAATAAATCATCTATCCTCGGCAAAGGATACTTATTCTTGATAGTCAGTTTATTCAATTTTCGATAGTCGATGCACAAATGCAAGGTCACATCCTTTTTCTTCACGAATAACACTGGTGCTCCCCACAGAGACACGCTAGGTCGAATGAATCCTCGATCCAACAGTTCTTAGATTTGAGCTTTTAATTCCACCAACTCCTTCGGTGCCATCCTATAAGGGGCAATGGACACTAGAGCCGTTCCTGACAGGAGCTCAATTCCAAATTCAACCTCGCGGCTCGAAGGCAAACCATTGAGCTCATTAGGAAATACATCAGAAATATCTTTAACAGTTTTGACATCTCCAACAGAAGGATCATCAGAATCAGATGCATTAATATAGGCTAGAAACTCCTCACAACTCTTGCGAACTAGTTTTTCGGCCGTTAATGCAGAAATCACATTAGACAGCAAATCTCTTCACTCCCCAATCACAGCCACCTCCTCATCCTCAATAGTTTTTAATACCATACGCTTAGCAGCACAATCCAAATTAGCACGATGTTTTACCAACCAATCCATCCCCAAAATTAGGTCAAATTCACCAAACGGTAGCTCCATCAAAACTGCCAAAAATATAACTCCTTGAACCTCTAAGGGACATCCCTGAACAACTTGTCTACCCTTACTGATTGTCCTAGTGGACTTAATAGAGTCATCTCAGTAGCAGTACTCTCACACATGATACCCAAGGAATTCCTGTGTCAGGAGCTCCACGACATCGTCCCACACCATTTCCACCTCTAACCTGCCCATGGCCTCTCGGTGGCGCTGACCACCTCTCATTGGCTGAACAAAACCCTGACCAGCAACTTGCATCTGAGTAGACCTCTGAGGACAATCCTTAACTTAATGCTCCCTAGAACCACATCTGAAACATGCCCCAATCTTCTTTCAACACTCACCCAAATGATATCTCCCACAATTAGCACAAGGCTGTGGTCTTGCAACATAAAACCCCAGCTCGGATTGGCCTGTCAAACCTGGCCTAATTTTTAGGCCTTCTAGAAGAACTTGAGGGCTCTAAATCCCTCTTAAACCTACTCCTATCTTTCTCACGGTTCTGGCGTTTAGAGCACTTCACATCCTCAGTGATTTTCGCCTTTTCAACTAGGGCAGCAAAATCTCGCTCCCTCTGCGGCGCTATCAAAACTCGTAACTCATCTCGGAGGCCATCCTCAAATCGCACACAACATTCATATTCAGTTGCCACTATCTCATGAGCATAATGACTCAATCGTAGAAACTCTGCCTCATATTCAGCCACAATTTTATTCCCCTGAATCAAACTCAAAAATTCCTTTCTTCGGGCGTCCACATAACTTTCGCCCACATACTTTCCTTAAAAAGCTGACTTAAAGAAATCCCACATTAACCAGTTGGCTTGAGTACCTTCTCTCACAGTAAGCCACTAGTGATAGGCTTCATCTCGCAGTAAAGACACTGCACCTTTTAACTTTTGCTCAGAAGTACAGTCGAGATCATCCATTATTCTTTCAGTGGCTTCCAACCAGTATTCAGCCACATTAGGGGCTACTCCAGAAACACCCCTAAAAATTTCCGCTCCATTCGACCGGAGTCATTCTGAAATTAACCCACGGCCCACAACACCAATGCTGGTTCTTGCAACCCTTTCCAAAATAGGGAGCATAGCTTGGGATAGTGCATCATCCCCAGCCGCTCGATCGACTGATCCTGTCCTAATTACCGGTGAAGCTGGTGCTTTTCTAGCCCCAACATTAGAAATATGGCCTAATGCCAAGGACCCAGCCCTAGCACCTCTTTAACCTCTACCGTGGCCTCGTGAACCTATTTCACGAGTACCTCTAGCTCTCATATCGTATAACATATTATCTGTTTACAAATTTTTATGCATTAATTAGTAATTCCAGTAATTATTAACTGATGTCTTATGAGAAGCAGTAATCAAAGTTTGTTTTCGTAATTCAAGAGTCTTCCTCCAGTTTCCAGTTTTGCTACAGTCTCAGTTTTCTCTAATCTAGAAGTTTCAGTATAGTCCTACTATATATAGTAATCTATCAAGATATTTCAGTTCGACCAGTCTACAGTATAAAGAAAACTTACAGATTCGGCGCTGGAGACTCGATGTGCCATACTTGTAACCTTCGGAAATAATTCAAAACAGTTTTCCGAAACTTCCAAATATTTTCAAAACCCATTCCATAGCTGAGTTTTGCAACCTGACTCTGATACCACTAAATGTAACACCCCAAACCTGGCCTAGACATTATGGTTGAATCTGGTGTGCCACATCAAAGTGTCTTTCAAAAACTAGGACTTGTTGGTAAATTTTTTTAAGCTCATAATAACCCTTTGTTATTATTAACAAATCAATTAGTCAAAATGTCTATCTTGTTATTTGATATTGTTTTAATAAGTTGGACTAAAATCGCGAAAGCTTTTTGAATCCTGTTGTTTAAAACTCGTGTCTTTGAAAACGGTAATTATTTTAAAATTCGTCATCTCCTAATCTAGCAGTTTAAAACATTCAAGGAAAACCCCAATTAAAAATTTAAACCAACTTAAAGGCCTTATTACAAAAACAAAACCCAAAATATAAACTAAGTTCAAATAAAAGCAAATGTAACAGCAGTAGCAGTAGTGTGGCCACCTCCGAGTCCCTCGCAGCACCGAATCATTTATGGCTGAGGATTACCTGCATAGTTAAAAAGAGAGGGTGAGTTTACGAAAACTCAGTGTGTAATCCTCTACCAAACAGTCAGCATACAACATGCAGTAATAGTCTGGGCCTGAGCCCTATTCAGTAGCAATATAGTGTGGGCCTTAGCCCGTTATAGTAACAGTGTGTGGGCCTTAGCCCAATACAGTAATCAGTACAATGCAGTAATGCAACCCATCCCAATCCAGCCAACACCACTCTGTACCACCAACAGACCATGTGGGGATAAAATCGACCCACCCAGCCAACACACCAATATCGCAACAAAGCAACCAGTAATAATAACGCAACAAAGCTGCCAATAACAGTAACGCAACAAAGCTGCTAGTAACAATATATGTGGCAAAGCCACCAGTACAGTATACTTCCCCTATATCAGAATCCCAACCCCATGCAGTATGTCATACTCAGTAACAGTCATATATATAACGTAGAGTAAATCGGTCATACACTCATTTCCACTCCTAGGGGTATAACAGTCATTTTACCCATGAGGGTATTTTAGTTATTTTACCCTTCAAGGGTATTTCGATCATTTTACCCTTCGGGGGTATTTTGGTCATTTTACCCTTCGAGGGTATTTCAGTCATTGGCCCACGAATCGCACATTGGGAGTACCACTTGAGCGATCGTACGCTTATGTGGTCTCAAATGCCATGTTTATGGCTTTTCAGCTTTACGCTGATCTATGGCTGTAGTGGGGTGATTACACACCTGTTTACGAGAAAAGCGCAAGTCTCCGCGCACACCAACCTAGATTTAATCAAGTCACAAGTCAGTCCTTTAAAGTAAGACACCATCTTAATGACACTTAAACCACACACCATCCTTACCTTGTTTGATTGAGGGTGACTTAACTCCTCCAAGACCCCCAACTGAAAATGATCACCTATTTATTGATTACCTGCACCACAACACAGATATTCATAAACTAAATTAGGCTATCATAGTGGCCAAGAGGGGTATTCGGCTTAAAGAAAAAGAATGGAAAGGAACAAATTAAAGCAAAAAGTGAAGAGTATCATAACTTTACCGATAATCCGCAATACTTGCAGCACTAGAATAGTAAAAGGAATGAAAAGAAGATCAGCGTAGGGAGTGATCGCAAAGAGGGATAACAATCGACTAAACCCCACTAAGTGAAGGGAGATAGTTCTCTGACAAAAGGAAAAGAAAACAATAAAAGGTAAAAATTAAAGCAGAAAGAAAGAGAAGAATATTTAGTTAAAGAAAAGGAGGAGTAGAGAAAAGGGATTCGGCCAAGAGAGAGATGGAAAGGGAAAGGAGAAAGGAGGATTCAGCAGCAAAATAAGAGGGGAGAAGGGAGGAATATTCAGCAAGCAGAGAGAAAAGGGAAAAAGAAAACAAAATTGAAAGGTGAACAAACCTGAGAAGAAACTTCAGAACTTGGCAAAGTTCGCACCAAAACTAAAACGTGAAACCCGAAACTTACTGGAATCAAAGCAAACTGAGAGAGAAACTCCAAAAAAAAAAACCAAAATCGATTACCTTTAGTTTTAAGTGACTAAATTCTGCACAAACACCCTCCCTAGCCAAATTTTCAATGCTTCAATTACCCCAAACGACGTTGTGTCCTCACATACAACTCCTTGATTTTCTCCTAAAATCTCTCCCCTTATCACTCCTTGATTTACTCCACCAAATTCTTCTCAACTCTCTCTATGACCAATTCAAACTCCATTTAGTAGTATTTTAGTCCAAGTCCACAACCTACCTAGCTCAAGCAACAAAATAAATACTCCTCTGCGCAACCCAGAACTTGAACCTCAGACCTCACAGTTACACTACGCGTCACCTTCCACTAGACCATGGGCTTTTTTGTGACATAAAACCAACACTAATAATTATAAAGCCTACAAGCCTATGTCCAGACTCATTTAGGAGCAAAAATAAAAATTCTGCAAAAGCCAAGACTTAAACCCAGGCTTCTCAAACACTCCTACACACACCCAAATTACTTAACCATTGAAGCAAACAAGCAATTTGTGTCAAACCATGCAAAAATTAAAGACTTAAATTTTGGGGCATTACAATTTTAATGTAACCTGTGCTAGTTAATTATTCATATGTGTTTCCACTATATACTTATATGATCCTTCAAAGCTGTCTACTTGAGTCACTGTAACTAAATTATTTGTATCTTAAGATACAAAATTTTGAATTAAGATCCACAAACTTTCCCTGAAACTAGACTCAAATATCTTCTTACCATAAAATTTTTAGAATTATTGGTTCAGCCAATAAGTGCAATTTATTATTTAAAATTTCTCATATTCTGCTGTCTGATAGTTTTGACCTTTCTGCACTAAAAATTAATTATCTTCTGGTACAGAATTCTAATGATGTTCGCGTTTATTTCTATTGAAAATAGACCTATTCAAGATTTTAAAAATATAAATTCTAACCAATAATTATTTTTATACAATTTTTAATAATTTTCCAAAGTTAGGATAAGGGATTCCAAAATCATTCCGACCTTGTCTCGCTAAAATTCAAAAATATCATAATATGAAATTCTTTTGCTTACTTTGTTTCTGCTATGAGAAACTAGACTCAAATATCTTTAATCCAATATTTTTTTATCCTCTAATTCGATTTTCACAATTTATGGTGATTTTTCAAAGTTAGCCTACTACTGCTATCCAAATAGCAAGCAATTTTGGCTTTTCGCCGAATCCCTTATTTTTGTGTTTCGAGTACACAACTGGTTTTGTTTGATGCTAAAATAGTCCACGAGCACTTCAAGGCCTATAATTGAACAAATAACACCATAATCAATCTTACCTTGCGATTAATCAAAATCCCAAAACCAAAATACTTACTCATTAAATGATGAACACTTACCGCAAAAACTTCAAATCGGTAGTTTACAAAAATCACGATGGGAGCCTTAATCCTCACGAAATGCTGCTACCAACAACACCCTAGAATTAGACTATTGAACACACAATAATCTCTTAAAATGATACCCAACAATTTACTAAATTTCCATAAGTGTTGCTTAACGCTACGAAATCAAGAGGAAAGAATGGTTTAGGGGGAACAAGGGAATTTCGGCAGTAGAGGAAAGAAAAGAAAAGATAATCGAGTAAGAAGCAAGGAAGCAAAAAAATTTGGTAGAGATGGGGGAGAGAAAACGTCAGAAAGATGGAGAGAAAAATGACTCTTTTTTTTCTAGAACGGAAAAAGTGATCAGATTTTGGATATTCTCCCCCATAATCCCCTAATTCACTCCTAAAATCGCTCCCTCACTTCCCACTACACATCCACCACTTAGAAACCAAGTTTAGCACCACTCTTACCGAAATTAGGAGCAAAAATACAACCTTTACTAAACCAAAGATTTGAACCCATGACCTCCCTTACACCAACACTCCACTTATCCAACAAACCAGCAGGCCTATTCTGTTAATTATTTGCCAACTTTTACTTCAAAGCCTACTGACCAAAGATAGGACTTATTCATAAAAAAACCAAAATTTGCCCAAGTCCTGGCTTGAACTTGGGACCTCCCAAACACTCTCAGAACAAATAACCACTAAAGCTAATAGATGTTTGTTCAAACATTCACAATACCAAAAATTAAAATTTTGGGGCGTTACAAGGTATCCCATGTAGACACACCACCTCTCTAAAGTATAAGTCAACCACATGTATAGCATCATCTGTTTTGTGACAAGTAATGAAGTGAGCCATCTTTGAAAACCTGTCAACAACAACAGAGATATTATCTTGACCCTTTTTAGTTCGTGGAAAACCAAGAATGAAATCTATGGATAAGTCTACCATTGGTGAAAAAGGAATCAACAAAGGAGTATAAAGCCCATGATGCATTACCTTTGATTTTGCTTGTTTACAAGCAATACATTTAGAACATACCTTTTCAACGTCCTTCTTCATGTGCTGCCAATAAAAATATTATTGTAGAATATCTAGTGTTTTGGCGAGACCAAAGAGTCCCATTAAGCATTCACTATGTGCCTCATGAATTAATAACTCTCTCATGGAATATTGTGGAACACATAACCTGTTTAAGTGAAAAAGAAACCCATCTACAAGATAAAACTTGTTAAAGGCACCATGCCCACAATTAGAAAAAATATTTGCAAAATCAACTTCATTTTAAGTATAAATCCTTTATATGTTCAAACCCTAAGACTTTAGCATTTAATGTAGTTATCAAAGAATATCTACGAGATAAGCCACTAAAGCAACTGCATTTTCTCTACCTGTTTTGTATTTAATTACATATGAGAATGTTTTTATGAATTCTACCCATTGAGCGTGTCTTTTGCTCAACTTACCTTGTTCTTTTAACCATTTTAGGGATTCATGATCCGTATGGATAACGAACTCATTTGGCAACAAATAATGTTGTTAAACTTGTAGAGCTAGAACTGATGCAAGCAACTCTTTATTGTAAGTTGAGTAGTTTAATTACGCCCTATTCAGTTTTTCACTAAAATATGCGATTGGCCTTTTTCTTGCGCCAACATGACACCAATTCCAATAATTGAAGAATCACATTCTAGTTCAAAAGTATTAGAAAAATTTTATAATTTAAGAACCGACGCAGAACATAACTTATCTTTTAAGGCTTGAAAAGCCTTTTCCTGAGCTTCTCCCTATTTGAAACCCATAGATTTTTAATAACCTCAGTTATGGGGCAATAATAGTGGAGAAATCCTTCACAAAATGTTTATAAAAACTTGCTAAACCATGATAAGATCTCACCTCAATAATTGATTTAGGAGTGGGCCACTTCCTAATTGCCTTTACTTTGTCATTATTGACACGAATACCTTAAACACTTACTAGAAAACCTAAAAAGATTAGTTTGTCACAACAAAAAGTGCATTTATCAAGGTTGGAAAATAACTTTTCAGCTCACAGAATGTCTAAAACAGATTTAAAATGGAAAACATGATCATTTAAAAAAGTTGAGTAAATCAAAATATCATCAAAATATACTACCAAAAATTTACCCAAATAAGGCCTTAAAACATGATTCATTAATCTTATGAAAGTCCTAGATGCATTAGTTAGACCGAAAGGCATAGCAAGCCACTCATATAATCCAAACTTAATTTTAAAGATTATTTTTCATCCGTCCCCTTCCCTCATGTGAATTTGATGATAACCATTTTTTTAAATCAATTTTAGTAAAAATTGTTGAACCATGTAACTCATCAAGCATGGCATCAAGTCTAGGGATTGGATGTTTATACTTTACGGTTATTTTTTTGATTGGGTGAAAATCAACACACATTCAGAACAAACCATCCTTCTTAGGCTTCACTAGGACAGGGACAGCACAATGGCTCAAACTTTCTCTAATGTACCCTTTTTTTAATAGATTTTCCACTTACCTTTGTAACTCATTTGTCTCCTTGGGATTGCTTTGATAAGCTGGATGGTTTGGAATGGTTACACCGGGTACTAAGTCAATTTGGTGCTCTATGCCTTGCAAAGGTGGTAAACCTTCAGGTGCCTCATTGAAAACATCCTCATAATCCTGCAAAAGAGATTTAAAGACACCAGGCAAAAAATTGTTAAGATTTGCTAAAGATAAATAATTTTTCCTAAACCTCATAAGAATTCAAGGTTGTTTTTGTAATAGGGCTCTCCTCGCATCTTTTTTACTTGCAAATAAATTTTGCACTCTATTTTTACCATTAAAGGGTTCACTCACCATTGGGCCATTTGTATTTTGACTTTTATCACTAATGGCATATTTTCTCACTGCCTTTACAATTATATCTCTTTTCCCTATAACCCCCTCACAAAAAATTTTCATCTTGAATTGATCATTGTGTGCATCTTTTGGATCTAAAGGGGCTAGAGAAAAATCAATAAAAGTCTAAAGATCTAAAATTTCAATGATATTTTCATTCAACCCATTTACAAATCGAGCTATAGTATCTTCCTCCTCCTAATCCTTATTAGCTCATTGCATCAAAATTTCCATCTCATGAAAATATTCCATCACAAATTTATTACCTTGAATAAGATTTTGAAGCTTTTGTTTGTTGTCTTTATAGTAATGAGGTGGAACATACTATTTTCGCATGATTCACTTTAAATCATCCCATGAGTCAATGGATCTCTCATGGTTCATTCGCTGGGATCGTAATAATTGAATCCACCAACTTAAAACACAGTTGGAGAAGTCCAAGGTAGCTAATGTAACTTTCTCTTCCTCTGACCATTTGTAATAATCAAACAAAAACTCAATTTTATTCTCCCAATCACAATAGGTTTCAAGATCATGCTTGTCGTTAAATGGTGGAACACTAAATTTTGGTTTATTCACAGAAAATTGGCTATGAGAACAAGTACCGGAGGTTGTATCATGAGTACGTGTGCGATGTTTAATACGTCTAGCAGAGTGTCGCAGCTGATAACATCATCATAATCATCAGTCTTGTCATCATGGTGAAGAGGCTGCTCAAAATCATCATCATTGTTAGTTTTCATTCGAGCTAAAGTTTGACTAAAATTTTGTTAGACCGCTTCATGATGATGGAGTAGAGCTTGCAATGTGGCGAACTTATTTTCCAAACGTTGCTACGCCTCTTTGAATTCTTTTCAAAGTTCGTTGAGCATTGCTATAAGTTGGTCCCTGGTAACCATGGATAGATCATAGTTCTCATCCTTACTACGTGTACCTATCATTATTAGAGGCCGAAATAAAAAATACTTAGTGAAAAAAATGATCAATGAAAATTAAATCCCACCGTTATACACCATAAACAAAAAAACTCTAAGACACAAAGTAAAGAAATTAATATTTTCTTGTTTGTAACTTTTAAAGAGTAATAAGACTTAATAATATTCAAAAACATGTGGAATCACTTTCTAACAAAGTTGACCTAAGGCTCTAAGAAGCTAAAGAAAAACTCGACTCCAAAGGAAGTAAGTTGTGCGGAGAAAGGAGAGGCAACTCTTTTCGTACCTATTAATACTAAAATGGAAAATGTGTTAGAATGTGTAATAGAACAAGAAAAGCGAAAACAAAAGAAACCATAATGCTAGAATCAAATAAAATAAACTACCCAACCTAAAACCCTAAACAATGGAAAACAACTTGAATTTTTTCGTTCGAGGTGTTCCTAATTTCAAAAAATCACGAAATTTAAACTAGAGTCTCCTTAAATAATATAGATCTAATTTGTAAAATTTTGGCATAAAATTCAACCCAAAAATTATTTTTTTATTTTATTTATTTTTTTGTTTTTGCACTTTTTCGATCACTTTTTTTTTGGAAATATTTTTTTTTATATTCTAAGAGAGTGTCAAAAATAATCATGAAAAATTTCAACTAATTTGGAAAGTGTTTACCCACTGAAAAAAATTATTTCAAAAACTTTCTCGGTAAAAAAAAAATTGTTTTGAGATTGTTCGTTGGGAATCAGTTTTTAAGAACACAAAAAACATGTAAAACGTCTGAATTTGATACCAAATGATAAGGAATTGGAGCAGAGGAAGTGGATCAAGATCAAGTTCAAGTTGTTTGACTCGAAAAGGAAAGATTTGGATATGATTTGAAAAGAAGAAATAAACAAATTTAGTAATAAAGAAATAAAAAATAGTAAAAAAATAAATTTGAGAATAAAAAATAAAAATCATAAATAAATAAGAAATATAAATTAAAAAAGAACAAAGTGGAAGATGGACGAGTAAACCGATGAATATAATGATAGAAGGATAAATGTCCAATTGAACCCTTTGAGATATGAATCGCAACAAACTCAATTAATGGCTCTAATCAACCCTCTAAGAAATAATCCTTGGCAAATTGAAGGGTGAAGAATGAAT